>BCGR01000024.1:47769-337053 GCA_001599375.1 Phoma herbarum
TTAGCATCCATATTGAGTATGTGGAGTTGATAGTATATGGGATCAAAGGTGGGAGGCGCGTTGTGGTGGGGTGCGCGGAAACCCTATGTGCGCGGAAAGTATATGGCCGAGCTTAGCTCACGTGGGTGGCCGGCCATGCATGAGGCTAACAACGCAGCTCACAGCCGCGTCCCATCCATCGCTTCGGTCAGGCCTTTGGCATTACGCAAAGCTTCGGACGGAGAACACACTCAAGCACCGAACTTGACTATGCACGACTTACCAGACCCCGTGTACCAGCACGAGTCGTTGGACCACCGCCGTTCGATTCGGCTGCTCGAGCTCTTGCCTGATGCCTTTGGTCAGCCTTTGCGATGCATCATCAACCAATATCCTCACGGCCATGGCGTTTCCTACGAAGCGCTATCCTATACTTGGGATGATCCAGATTTTCCAGAGTGTATAAGCGTGGGTGACGAGTCCTCAGCGCCGTTTCTCTGTATCACGCGAAATCTGTACAATGCTTTGCAGCACTTGGGTGATCCGAACAGACCGCGACTGCTATGGATCGATGCATTGTGTATCGATCAGTCCAATCTCGAGGAGAAAGGTCATCAAGTCGCGCACATGGGACGAATATACAGCGCTGCTGAGGATGTCATTGTCTGGTTGGGTGTATCGCGCAGTAGAGGCACTCCGCACGTCCTCGACAAGCTGGTCAATCTTGGCGAGCAGTTGCGGAACCCAGACCTGGGCTACACTGCGAGAATCACTGGTTTATACGTCAGATTGCAGGCTGCCAAGTTCTTCGATTTTACATGGTACGCAGCCTCAGGCCATCTAAGTCTGCAGTGGAATGTGAACATTGACATGTGCCGGTTCCAGGTTCTTCCGTGTGTGGACCGTGCAAGAGTTTGTGCTTGGGAAGCGCGTATGGTTCCAAATTGGATCGTATCGATGCGATGAGGGCACAATGCACGCTGCATTCAAGAACCTCCAAGATGCCATTGACAAGGTCTTCACCTTCGAACACGATATACTTGGCCCAACAGCGAAGGATGTCACTACAATTCGATCCATCAACAACCTATTTCAGATACGGACGTATCACCAATGCGCCCAGACTGCGAGCCCACAGCCAAATTCAACACCACTCACGCTGGTATTGTGCGCATCTTCCCTTGCGCGGCATCGTTTATGTGCGGACAAGCGAGATCGCATATACGGCATGCTTGCCATTGCAAGCGGCAACAAGGTGTATCCGAATTACCATGAATCTGCAGAAACTCTGTTCTTGGAGGTTGCGACGGAAAGCCTACAGCAAGGAGATTTCTCCATGTTACATGAGCACAGTATGCAGGATTACGAAAATGCCACATCGTTTCTCCTATCAGCATTTGAGCCGTCAGATGGGGAGCACTTGCCGGTGTGGCGAACTGTATCGAGACATGCTTTCCAAGCAAGCACAAAGCTGCCGGTGCAAGTTCTGGTACAGAACGCTACTCAGATCACGATAGCCGGTTTGACTATTGACACGATTTTGCACGACGTACATCTAGCCAGAGCTGCTCCTGATCCAAGAGTTCACATGCAAGGTAATGCAGCCGGAAAGGCTGCGTTAGTTCGCGAGTATAGTATGAGCTGGTATCAAGCACAGTATGAGACGCGCTGTCAGCCTTACGAAGCTGAAAGAGTTTTCGACGTCATGGTCCGTACCATAGTCGCTGACTCTCACCAAGTTCAGGACATAGACGGCGCCATGAAAGAATTTGATGATTGGCCTATCGACGAGCAGAAAAAACTCTGGCAACGTTCACTTTTCAAGACTGAACGAGGCTACCTAGGTCTTGGAAGCCATGACCTCCATCCGGGGGATCTAGTGGTGTTAATTTTTGGGGCTAAAACACCTTTCATCTTGCGCAAGGAGCCGGACTCCGACAGCCAAGGGCCTATTCGCTACAGGCTTGTGAGCGATTGCTATCTTCACGGCTGGATGAATGGTGACTACTTCGGTCACAAGGTCATCGATGAAGATGGACACGTTATTAGCGGGCCTCCATTGACGTTACCCAGGAAGCAGACAGAAAAAGTCCTCAAGCAGCAGCAATTCGTCATTTGTTAGGCCTCATCGATCCATGGCATTCTCAATCCACAACAACAATGATGAGCGAAAAGCCGTTCTGGCAGACGTGGGGTTCGACACCAGTACCAGCGGGGCTCATGATCGGTATGGGTTCAGTCACAGAAATCAGGTATCCTGCTTACTGTTCAAACCCAAGCATATGAGATACGGCTGGCAAAGTCGTTCTGTCCTATCATCGCTGCTGAACTGCGACACTCATGCGACGCAAGTTGACACAATAATCGATGTCGAATACAGATCACATTATTATGCGCAGTCATCGGAGCAAGAACGAGGCACGGGCTTTCAAGGAAGAAGCTGTGACTGTGCGAACCGTCTATCCGTCGGGCCACTGTGCCTCTGACTGCTCCCATATGGTGGCAGGGCTTCACATTGACTGAAGATGCTGTCGAGATGCGTGGCTGAAGCACCCATCTTGCTTGTCTTATGTTTGTTTCATTCCCTGATCTCGGAAAGTGAAGATCATCACGACTATGCATCAAGACATGGGCTGCAAACGTTAGGCGGCGCACATTGCCACATAGAAATACAGCCTCAGATGATGCTATCAGCAACGATTTTGATTCATTATGATTATCGACCTGCAATATCTGCACTCGTGAATCGGTAGCGACAGTAGTAAACAAGTAAGCCAGACCCAAGCGCCGCGCAATGCATGTTGTTTTTGATAGTTGAGAAGAGCGAAAGGAAAGTCGGACCCGAGTGGTATGAGTGATCATGACCAGCTGACACGGGCTCGGGCGCAGTATTTGCGACGCATTTAAGCCTCCTCCACGGACTTAGGCGCGGGAGTAGCCTTCTTGTTCTTGTACCAGAGGGTAGGCAGAAGCGCGCAGGAAGTAGTGAAGAGGATGCTACAAGTCGTCAGTCAACCACACTGCATTCATTTTAGCGATCTTGACTCACCAAAGCGCAATGCTCAAGCCCCAGATAGTCTTGCCCTGGAAGCAGTTGGTCTTGGTAGCACCCGCCCAGTTCCATACGCTGCTGCCAGTCCAATCCTTCATATTCTGGGTGGCAGAGGTAACGAAAGCATATGCATTGGCGGCGTCGACCTCGTAGCTCGACTTGCCGATGACATAGCAGTTGAGGTAGCTCATGGGCTTTCCGAGCGTGACGGCGCAGACGATGAAGGCGATGAGGAGCAGCGAGTCGATGGCGGCCATGACGAGGAGGCCAAGGTTGGCGAAGGACCAGTAGTAGCCAACGCTGACCATGATGTAGAGGGTTGCGATGCATGTCTAGAAGAGTCAGTCATTGATTGGTGGATGGTGCGCATGATGGAGGAGATGGGGGGCAACGTACCACGCTGAGTGTGCCAACGAATTCCTTGGGTGGCTCGGCGCCGGTGACGACGATCATCTGGACGAAGTTGCTGCAGATGCCGATGACGATGACCATGCAGAGCGCCTGCAGGATGCGGACGAGGAGGAACATCTTGCTCAGAGGCATAGCACCGTAGCTGGGGACAGGCATGTTGGCGGTTTGTGGAAAAGAGTGCTGGAGCAGTTGGGAAGACTGGAGTCAAGGTTGGCGTGCGAAAGATTGGATGCGATCAACGCTTTTCGTAAAGATTGAAGAAAGATGGGAAGGAGATTTGACCAAGGAAACAAGGAGATCGCAAAGGAAAAGGAGGAAAGAAATCGAAGTGATGAGCTGGCTGATGCTGTGTTTGATGCTCTCTTACGGTCGAAAGACAGTTGTCTTATATACCAAGTCACACGCAACAACACATTTCACAAAATTATCCAGAGTATCAACATCGAAGTTGCTATTCTTGCGCATCGAAAGTCTGGGCCCATGTTGTTTCAGGGCATCTTGAGTAGTCGCTGGTGGTACCAATGAGAGGCTCGAAGCGCGGTGCGTCAGAAAATGTCCGAGCTGCCGCATTGACGCACAGCGGCGGCTACAGCATAGCGACACCTCTTATAGCGAACTTCAGTTCAGCAGCGACCACTCACAGCTGAGCCTTCGCCGCGGTACCTGGATCAAGATGAAGGCCCGCTCGCTTCAAAAACGGGTGGACGAGAGATGCTGTTGCGGCTGTCGCTTTGCTTCCCCGGGTCCAACTCCACTCCCCGGCCAGCCTCGCGCGCGGGAGCTATGCTTAGATCTGTTGAGGCTCAATCAGACGCATCAGAGCATGCGCTCAAACTCCAGAACAGCAATCTGTGGGGTGAGGCAGGTGTTGCTGAAGAGATCTGTGGCCAGATGCAGTAGGCAGAGCAACGCTCATGTCGCGCAAAGAGGAAAGATTCACGCGCATTGGTCGCAGGCAGCAGCTGAAGAAAACAGTGAGGCTATCAAACAACACAGACGAGGGAGGCGCAGGTCTCAAGTCGAGATGGATGCGCTTCGATGGTGTTGACGCGTGCCTCCTGAACTGTGCACCAATCAGACACTTCGACAAAGTAACGTCACAGGTGCAAACACCAGATCTCGTCCAGACGATTTTCAGCACCATCAGACATTCAAGTCGACACCGAGCGACTTCGGAATGTCGAAGGAGTGTCAAGGAGTGTTCGGTGTGAAGCGCGTCTCCCCACCCTTGCGGCACGTAGAGCGCTCTAAACGCGGTTAAGGCAGGTACAACCGCTGGGAGCCGAAAGCTGGAGATAGCCATCGCTCACGACAATGCCGACGATAAGTGTCACGAGACGCCTTGTAGTGTCTTCGGAGCATCTCGAGTCTCTCTTCCTTCAATTCCAACCTCCAGATTGACAAAATGGGTCTCTTGGAGTATAGACAGCACAAGGCCGACTGGTAGGTAGAGTCCGAGCTCAAGCTTTCCCCGCAAATCCATAGCTCTGTGGAGCTTACACAACGCAGCCAGCGCAAGCAGCACGAGCGCGCAACCAAGATCGCGAACCTGCCTGCGGCATACAGCTATCCCCTCACGCCGCAAGAGCGCACAATCCTCGGCAAGCCCATCCAAGACCTCGTCCAAGATGTGCAGAAGAACGTCACGAACCCCGTCGACATCCTCCGCACCTACGGCAAGGTCACTCTCAAAGCGCACGAGAAGACGAACTGCGCGACCGAGATCCTCTTTCCCGAGGCGGAAGAATGGGCAACCAAGCAGTGCAACCTGAAGGGGCCTCTGGCAGGCATCCCCGTCTCGCTGAAAGACAGCATTCAAGTCGCCGGCTTCGACATCACCGTCGGCTTCTCCACCCACACCGGGAAACCCTACGCTGAAGACGGGCCCATGGTGCGGCTCCTCAAAGACGCCGGCGCCGTCCCCTTCGTCAAGACCAACCTGCCCACCACGCTCCTCTCCTTCGAATCCACAAACGACGTCTGGGGCCGCACGACAAATCCACACAACGCGTCTTACTCGCCCGGCGGCTCGACAGGCGGCGAATCCGCGCTGCTTGCGTTCGGCGGGAGTCGCATTGGCATCGGCAGCGATGTGGCGGGCAGTGTGCGCGTGCCGGCGCACTTCAGCGGGTGCTACTCGATACGGTGCAGCACGGGACGGTGGCCGAAGACGGGCATGAACACGGCGATGCCGGGCCAGGAAGCGATTCCGTCCGTCTTCTCGCCCATGGCGCGCACGCTGAATGACTTGACGTACTTCACGCGCAGCCTGATACAGTGCAAGCCGTGGGAGTACGATTACACGGTGCACCCGCTGGAGTGGCGGCAGTCCGTCGAGGACGAGTACAAGGACAAGAAAGTGCTGCGCGTCGGCGTCATGCGAACAGATGGCGTCGTGGATCCAAGTCCAGCATGCGCGCGCGCACTCAGTCTTGTCGCGGACGCCCTTCGCGCCGAGGGACATGAAGTCTTCGACGTGTCGCCTCCGTCGCCCTACGAAGCGCTTAAGCTAGCCTCGCATCTCCTCCTCTCCGACGGCGGGCAGACGTTCATGTCGTTCTTCCGCAGCGGAGAATGGAACGACCTGGGCGCCGCGATCATGGTGCGGTACATGCGACTCCCGCGCTTCGTCAAGAAGCTGCACTACTGGTGGGTCAAGTACGTGCGACGCGACGAGATCTGGGCGGGTCTGATCAAGGACTGGAGTCCGAAGAGCGCGTACGAGTACTGGGCGCTGGCCGGCAAGCGGGAAGCATACAAGGCCAAGTTCTACGACTGGTGGGACGCGCAGGGCACGGGCGAGAAGGCAATGGATGTCATGCTCGTCCCACCGAATGCGACGCCTGCGGTGCCGCATGGCGGGATGCACGATGCGGTCAGCTCGTGCGGATACACGTTCCTGTTCAACCTTGTAAGTTCCCCCGAGCGAGCGAGGCGAGTTGTCCTCCTTCAGAAAAGCATACACTGACAAATCCTACAGCTCGACTACTCCGCCGGCGTCATCCCCGTAACCCACGTCGACCCCGTCACCGATGCGCTCCCGTCTTCGTTCGCCTTCAAGAAGCTGAACGGCATTGCGCAAGGCGCATACAAGCACTACGACGCTGCAAAGATGGCCGGCTTACCGGTTGGCGTACAAGTAGTGGGGCGAAGACTGCAGGAGGAGAAGGTGCTGGCTGTCATGGAGCGGTGTGAGGACGCGCTGGACAAGCATGGGGGGCGGTATGAGTTGTTGGAGGTTGATTAGATGGTCAATGAATCGAGTGAGTCTTGCATTGCGAGCCATATTGGGCGTTAAGTCGATGTTGCCGCAGAGCTTCGCTGGCTTGTGCGATTATGAAGCGAGATGTTTTGACCTATTGCTTGGCCGAAAGGCAACAAAACAACAGTGAAAGGAGATTGATCTTCACCAAAGAATCGCAGGTCTGTGTAGTATGTGACGCTGTGCGTATAACATCTTTATTCATTCAATTGCGCATTCATAAACTCGTGATATAGTGACAGGCCTCTACGAAGGAGGCATACCCTCGAAGCTAGTCGCGACCTCCTTCTCCCACGGCAGGCGGACCTTGGTGTAGATCTGTGCCGCAGGCTTGAAGTTCTTGATGCCCTCGTCGAGCAGACCGGTGCGCAGGACGATGTTGTCGGGGCCGAGCGCCTCCTGTGCGTGGTAGACGTGGGTGGTGCAGTTCTTGCAGTAGTAGCAGTGGACGCCCTTGCCTATCAATGTTTAGCACAAGTCTTTGTAAGATGATACGGAGTGGATAAAATGTACCAGAGTCGCCCTTGTATGTGTACTTGCCCAGGTTATCGCCGCCCTTGGTGATGTTCAGGTTCTTGGTGGGGATGATCTGGTTGAGGGTGTAGGTGGAGCCAGACAACTGCTTGCAAGTGTCGCAATGGCTATCGGAGTCAGCTTGCTGCCCGTTCCATGTGCGTTGCCAATGCCACGCGACTGCTGACCCGGCGACAGCGGACATACCAGAGAATGTGCGACTGCTGATCCTGCTCCAGCTTAGCAGTCCACTCAGTGTTGCCGCAGTGGCAGTGTCCCTTAAAGTCGCTCATTTCGAATGTGGAAATACTTCGTACGTTCCGATTGGATGTGTGAGGTATGTTGACCAACAAGGTCCTCAGCGAAAGCTCCAGTACTTATAGTCCTCCTCGCTGTCGTCAAGCGGCCCCCGAGTTTCGTCCTTCTCCATTCTTTCCTCCCAATCGAGCAACGAGTTGTTCTTTGATTCCAAATGGGCCGAGTTTCCGTTTAACTGGAGCGGGCTACCCCACGTATCCAGGCATTGCGATTTGCTGGCTGAGCACGGTCAAGACGCTTTGGGTATGACGTTGATGTACACAGAGATGCGCTGGCTGGGAGCCCTTCGCAAGATTCCAAATCTTACAGCACAGAGATATGAGCGGTCGTGCGCCGGCACTGCACCGCAGATGCTACGGGAACACTGCAACCAGCCCGTCGCATGTCATATCTGTCATTCCCTGGCATAGTGAGCGCATATAGCACTTGGAGCTGCCTCAGCCTTGCGCCATTGAGCCTTGGAAGCTGTCGCACTCATCTCGTGAGCTGCGCTGAGGGGCCTGAAGAAGCTTGGGCCAGGCGGGGCAGGAATGATGTGGAGCTTCGAGCGCGCGCTCCTGCGGATCCGTTCGCAACGAGGAACGGGTTACCTCCGAGCGTAGGGCGGTAATATCCTCTCCTTCGGGCTTCGCGATGTGCGGCGTGGCTCGGTTTGCTGTTTGGAGAAAGTCGAGTCGTCGTAATGCAAAAGTGTGGTCGTGAATGGGTGAGGATGGTACGACAGTTATACGTCGTTGGGCACGTGCTCAGAATCAGTAATCGCAGGTGCGTACAGAAAGGGCGAAAGGACTGAGATTAGTGATATGGAAGTTACGCGTTTCGTTGGATTTTCTTCCATCTTCGATACAGGAATATTGGACGCGACCGGTCTGCTGCACAAATCGCTCATGCTCGAGATCACTTCTTCCTGCTATACTGGGCAGTTCTGCGGCGCCTCGCAGCGGACAGGGTGGTATGAGTAAACTGAGTAACATGTTCATGCTTGCTAGCAATAATGTCTGATAGATAAATCTCTTCTCCTCGTCCCCGTAACATGTTCATGCGCCAATTGCACACTTAATGTCTGAATTCCATCCTTTCCAACTTCATGTTCGGCTCCCTAGCGCTTACGACAGGGGAGGGAAGCTTCTCAAAAAGTGACTGGGGCACTCGTAGCCACCAGGGTTCACATCGAGGTACTTCTGGTGGTACGCCTCAGCATCCCACCACTGCCCGGCCGGTAGAACCTCTGTCGAAACGCCACCCTTCCACCACTGCTCGTTGACCTTCTTGGTGATCTCCTTCGCGATCTGCTCCTGTTCGTCGTCGTGGTAGAAGATCGCGCTGCGATATTGTGTGCCGACATCAGGGCCCTGACGATTCTCGGTTGTGGGGTCGTGCATCTTGTAGAAGAATTCAAGAAGCGAGCGGTACTCGATCTTGGTGGGGTCGTAAACTACTTGGAGCGCCTCAGCGTCTATAAAGAAGTCAGCATGATCTTTACACTAAATTCTCGTTACTTTGAGGCTGTCGCGCTCAAGTGACGATTGCGGCGCGCCGCGCGCGCAAAGATGCAAGAGTCGTATACGTACGGCCTGTCCGCCCGCTGCATACAGCACGGTATCCTGGGTTCTGTGTATCGCCGCCAATGTATCCAACGCGCGCGTCATACAATCCCTTCTTCCCAAATTCACGCCTGTACATGTGCTCAACGCCCCAGAAGCATCCAGCGGCAACAGTCGCGGCCTTTGCGCCCTCGGGCACGTTCATCGGTTGAGCGGGTGCGGAAGACATGCTTGTGAATGGGCGGAAGAACTTTGTGAGAAAGGACATAGAGAGGTAGAGGAAGCAAGGTAGGAGTGCGTAGAGGAGCTTCAGTTTGGCGACTCGCGGCTCGGTAAATGGTTTGGGCGCGACAATGACTGATGGGGATTGTTTTTATGGGTCTGACTGATTTGCCCCACGACCGCGACGAGGGTTCGATGATGCCATCGTTATCTGACAAATCGCGTGGCGCCGGCTAGGCTGGAACGTCTTGGGCGAGCATCGCTGAGGCTGTTGCGTGGCGCATGGATTGTTCTGCCTGCAGTTCCGTTACGACTCTCATCATCATATAGCAGGATTTGTGGTGGAATGTGTTGCGATGGAAGTATACCGGAAGTATGCTGGTGAGTGCGATGTGTCATTTCTACGATCCAATCACCAAGGTGAGGCTCCGCGGACCATACTTCATCTGGCAGGTGGCACCTTCTTGAATGGACATATACACATTTTTGGCGTGCCATTTGAATGCTTGACACTTCTGTCCACGTGTGTACAGGTGGCTGATTTTCGATGACCGGAACATCTTACACGCTCTGGTCATCGGAGACTTTGTGCTCCGGATGAAGGGCTTGTTCGTTCGAGCTGACTATGCTTAGAAAGGACATCTGATAACTTCTTAACATCTGAACCTTCTGCAGCGCTTCCACCATCACGCTCAGCCCTGCCTTTTCTGGATCTTCATGAATCACGACCATCGCGGGTAGTGACCAGTCGCTGATTGGCTCGCTGATGGTCCGGCCTGTCTATTTCAGACGTGCTCTCAAGACCTGCTTCTGAGCTTTCCTCAACGAGTCTTGTCATAAAGAGGCCGAAAGGCCCGGTAGAAACAATATCCATGGAAGATGGTCATTTCCTGTCCGTCATCTTCCCTCGCGAGGAGCTTCGCCTACTGTTCTTACGTCACTTCGGTAGCGGAGGCATAATCCAAGAAGCTGCCATTGGTCTGCCATCGTCACTAGCTTCAATCCTATCACAGAAGAGGAAGACCAGCAGTAGCGGCAGCACGATTCTCGAGATTGACCATGCAACATCGTTGGAAGCCAAGTGTAACAACGGCAATATCTCTAACACGCTGGGAGACCCGCCAACCTTGTATGCTTCATGGATGTCATATCCGGCTGTGCGCAACCGTCTTTCCATCTCTCTCTCCTACATCGCCATGAGGCGCCAGGTAGAAGCTCTAGGGTCCCTTCCACGCGAGCTGCCACTTCCGTCATGGGCAATGAAAAGTTATCAACACACAGTCAGCGTCAGGACCAATTAGCTTAGCGTTCACGGTCATACACGACAAATATACTGCCTCGATCCAGTGAGCTCGTGCTCGATCGGATGTCTTTGGCGAGCTACCTAATATTGCAGCTCTGTTTGACAGAAATGAGTACAGGAAGTCGCCACCACTGTCGCAATGGGCAGCTAGTATGGTCCATAGTGTGAAACTCCAAGGTTCGAGTGGCAAACAAGCTGCCACGCAAGTTTGCTAATACCAACTCAAGCTACGACTTCACATGCTTTGCATCCATGTACATCTTTTGGTACCTCATGTGCTGGATGATCGCGCCATCTCGCAAAACATACGAAGCCATACCACAGTGGCTCCGTCCTGTGTGAGGCCTTCGACTTTTCTCGTCGTGTATCGGGGCGGCTTACAACCTAACAGACCAAACCAACTCTTCATACCACATATACACATGTTAGACTTCATCATATGTCCAAAGCTTCGAGACTTTGCCATATCAACGCCGCCTTCACAAGAGAAGACAGAGTGGCTCTTGGATTTGTCGACAAAAGTCAAATGACATTGGCCATATGACATGCAGGAAGCCCTATGCATTGACGGCGAGACCGGTTACACAACACTGACCGAGCAAGCAAAGGTGTGTACAATATCCCAAGAAGGCGAGCTGAGACTTCACATGCTAGAACTGTGCAAAAGTGCATAAATACCTTGACGGCTTCGTCGGTTGCGCCCACGTTCCGAGCATACGTCCCGAACGCGGACTTGTATGTCTCTGTAAGACCAGAGGACGATCGACCGTTTCAGGCGGCGATGCTGTAAAGTCTATCACAGATGGAATAGCCTACAGTTGAGGAATAGCGCCGCACTCAAGAGTCGCAGAGCATGCTTTTCGTGTTCTAGAACCGATTGCGGAATGTGATCGCAGCTGTGTCGAGGTCAGTCCTGGCATTCTTACGCATGCAGTATCCTGGTACCACATAGGCTCGCACTGCATCATAGCAAGTCAAAGAGCAGGTGCCCGAATCCTCCGTACTTCTCAACGTCACACGGAGCGGTCATAGGTAACTGTAAGAAATTGGCTTGTTCAGCGAGTCTGCTCGAAGCGAAGACGGAAAGACGAGAGATGTAAAGGCAATGGCGGGCGGGGCTGCGGGGCAAGTGTGAAGCTGCACGCAACACGCTTGACTGAACATAAACACGTCGATACCTCCACGACACTTTCACAATACCAAACTCGTACCCATCCATAAACATACTGAATCTACATGCGCATCTACGAATTCATGGACCAAGCTTTATTCAGCAGCCTGTAGCTGACAGGCCGACCGCCCTTGCGCTCTCAACTTGAAGCGCGTAGGCAGCGAACAGCGAGCCAATGCGCCAGCAGCAGACTCACACATCTCACTCCCTTTGAATCCTTACGTGATTGAAAATTGACGGCGAGCTGGATGCGAGCTTTGCGGCGATGATCTCTTTTTGTGCAACAGCGCCTCTTTCGTTTACGTGCTCAGTCGCCTCTAACGCGTCAGTATTCAGCAACACTCCACAAGAGAAGCTCTTGTACCACCAGTATTGCATCCAGTCGCCATCTTCCGAGCACTTCCATCGACTTGCACAGTTGCACGATTGCTTCACCCCCTTCGACTCCAGCTCTTCGCTACCCTGGCCGCTCGCTTCGCCTTGTTGACTCCTCGTTTCCATTACACAATTTGTGTAATGAACGACAATCTCCTGTACCTGGACCCTGACGCCGGATGAATGCGCTCGCCGCTTCGAGTAGCTGGTAATACGGTCTGGACTCCATCATGTTCATCTGGGTATTCACCTTCCTGATATGCAAGCCTTGCCGAGAAGGTTCGAACATCACACGAACACGACAAGAATCTATTCTTGTTGACTTCTTGGCTTGAGGACCTGTTCTACGTGCGGCTGCACATTCGCCGAGCCATCCATCTGGACACTCAGGAGTGACAAGCATTAATCTGCGGTTAATATACCTGTCGATGTCTGCATACCCTACCGGGATCTACGACAAGGGTCAGCCTTGTACATCGACCTCAACTCCTCTCTATTCTGTCCTTACAGACAGCAAACAGACCTCGTGCTGCTAGATAATGGCACGATCCGGCTGCATCGCTTTCAAGGATAGGTAAAAAGGGTTTCCGCTGCGCTGGTGCGCTCCCGCTGCTCTATGTTGGGGAGGTGACTATTGACCAGCATCTAGACTATTCATCTCTAAGAGCTCGGTACCTTACGAGCAACAACACGATACTCTCGGGCTCGATATATGTCTCACCGTTCTAGGCTTGCACGATCTGCGAGTAAGCATCGCAAAGTGCACTGCTGCGGCTGTGTACTCACGCGCAGTTACAGGCGGGCATCATGCGTCAACAAAGTATGCATAGTGACTGTGAGCTATTTGCTTGCGCTTCTCGAACTCTCAGGAAGCAACAGACTGGACCGGCTGAATACAATTGCCCGTCGTCCAGGTTCGAGCGACGGGAGATCGTACTTGTCACTAACAGGGACGACGACTTGACAGGGACCAGCCTACACTCGACCCTGGGAGAAGTTTGGATTTCGCTTCAGATGGCCGACCGGAGACATTACTGCTGGTAGCATTACCGCTGTGTCTGCTGAGAGCTGAATCTCTTGTGTTCCCCGCAGTTTCGCGGCATGCTTAGTCTGATGCCAGCAACCATTCAGAGCTAAGTGCAGCGGTCATCGTCGTCTATACGAGAGCGCCTCCGCGCTTCAGATGACTCTGTACTGCCGTTTGCAAACGGACCGCCGGTCCACGAGCTCTAGATATTGCTGTTCGTGCTTGGCAAATTTCGAGGCCGCGGATGCAGAACCATGGGGTTCGGGCACAGTGGTACACACTACGTGCGTGATGCCTCTAGCAACGGTATATAAGTTGTCCCAGAACCGCAGATGATCAACCATCAGCCTGCCAAACTCGATCACTTTCAATCATCAGTCCAAAATTTTTGTCCTCCAACTTTACCAGCTGTGTCACCATGAAGTGGCTTCTCGCTCTCGTTCCTCTTGTCGCTGCCGCACCAGCTCTTCCTTCGTTCGAAGCTGGCGATGCTCCTGATCCAGGACAGGTAGACCTCTGTTCATTGCAGAGCTTTCGTTCTCGCTGACAGCTATAGGTGAAAATCTTAAAGGTTGGCACCGGCGGTACTGGATGCCCTCAGGGGACCGTCAGTACCATCATCTCGGATGATCGTAGTGTCGTAACCCTGATTTATGACTCCTACGTTGCCTCCATTGGCCCTGGCATCGCTGTCACTGAGCAGCGCAAGAACTGCCAGCTCACCCTTGAGCTCGAATACCCCGGAGGCTTTCAGTACTCTATCCTCAGCGCCGATTACCGCGGCTACGCAAACATCGAGAAGGGTGTCACTGGTACTTTGAAGTCCACCTACTACTTCGCCGGCAAGGCTCCTCAGGTGTGTCCCATTTCGTCTCGCGCGTGTTACTGTACTGACACATCGCAGACCAGCACGGAATACACTTTTAATGGTCCCGTGACCGGCGACTATCTCAAGCACGATGAGGCTGACAGCACCTCCACTGTCATGTCGCCCTGCGGCAGTAAGGGCAACCTACTGAATATCAACTCGCAGGTTCGGTTGACGTCGACAAATTCGAAGGCTGTTGGTCTGCTCACCACTGACTCCACCGACCTCAAGTTCAAGCAGGTCGTCTATGTGCAGTGGAAGAAGTGCACTGGCAGTGGCTAAGCTCAGTCTGTTCTCGTCAGAGTATGGCTGAAGGTTGGCTGCAATGCAGGTTTCAAGAGCTTGTACAAGTTAGGCAGCGGCTATTTAGTCTAATCTGAACAACGTCTCGTTTGATGATTCGAGTACTGACCTTTACATTGCTTTCATGCGTTGCTCCTTCTGATCCTGTGAGCTTCCGTCATTACGCTTGCATTGCCTTGATGTACCGTGATGATTCAACGCGCCTGCTACTCCAGTCCATGAACAATAGCAGCGCTCACTGCTAGCCCGATTGTTTCATATCTCAACCTCCTTCGTTGGTTTCTCACATGCTCCAGTTCAATTCTCGACACAACACACCATCACCTCGTCTATTCTATCACTTTCACATCTCTGCAAGCGACATGCTGTAGGTCAGCTGCTTCCTGTGGCGAAGTCTCGTGCGAGCCCATCACAGAGCAAATCTGGTCATGAATCCGCCTGCGTCGCTGACGATCCGTTCGAGAAAGCCGTTCTGGACTATGGCACACGATACGCGTCCATGTCGACCACTTTCTCACCAATCTTGCCTGACATTTTCCGATCAATCATCGAACAACGACGGCCATTAGGCCACGGTTTACATCTCTCATAACGAGCCGGAGTCACGGACGTGTACCACAGACCAAGCACAGTTGGAAGCGGCTATTACCAAAGCTAGGGACCATGATCATGTTTTGGAATAAAGGCCCTTCTTTTCGCCGAGGCCATTGGCAAATGCGCATGTAAGAGATGCCAACCACGAGCCTTACCACTCGCCTTCGCCTTCGCCGTCCTTACGGCAGTCCAGAGGCCCTCCTCGCGGTAGTGGTCACTAGTAGACTAGGAGGTCTTGGAGTTGATCGAACAATTGATATTTCGCAAAAGAAGTGCATCCGAGGTAAGAGTTGACACAGTACGAGAATGATTCCCCATCCAGCCAATCTTGACGATCTCTGCTGACTCTTTGGATGGATCTAAGTCACCTGCTTTCCGGGACTAGGCAGTTGCTCCGAGGATACTTCTTGAATTAGCCAGTCTCGATCGACAAATAAGACGGTATAGTCGTCTTAAACAGTGTGACCAACGTCTTTGGAGGAGAATTCGGGTCTGAATCGATGTTCACGACCGAAGGCCTGCCCCCAAGTTCAAGCTCCACAGCTTATCTCGCGGCCGACGAACGAACGATGTCACTGCTTCCGAACGGTTGAGGACAGCTCTTCTCGACTCCGTCGGAACAAAGCTGTCGAGTTGCATCGGTGCCATGGAGACGTTCGGTAAAAAATCAGCCTGGTTACAGACACCCAAGATGCCGATGGCACGATTTGAAAGCCGCTTTGGAGAGGAATGGAGCCTATGGCATGAAGATGAAGCGTGTCATGCAAGCTTGGACGTCCATCGTCTATGGGGTGGTTGAGATTCCGACCTTGAGACGGAAGCAGAAATTCGAGTCCCTGCTGAGACCTGTAGGAGTTTGCACCCAAAGGAACAGATCTTACGGACGCCAGATCCAGCCATCACGCATGATCATTTTTGATAGCCACAGTGAGCTTTGATTCCAACGCTATAACCGCTCCAAGCTCCAATCTTTCTCGCAGGAGACTGGAGGCCTTTAGTGCCTTGCTTAGCAGCTCACACCCCATTTTAAGAATCTGAAATCCATTGTGGTGTCGTTGTGATTTCGGAAACGGTCGCGAATTGTGGCCGGACCGGGTGTAGTCAGGCAAGTCAAGTTCTCGAGCCGGAACAATCTCCATGTCGCTGCTTTCAATGAGCTCTACAAGAGCTAAGCAGGGTATAAGCTTCATCACGAAACAATATATGTGCGCATAGGAATTCGAACAGAACCAATTCTAGTCCCAAAAGGCGTTATGCTACAAATGGTGTAAGAGCTATACACAGAGAAAAGAAGATGTGGCTATCGCACAACGATACAATCCACCCTCAAAAGAACATCTCGAAGAAACATCAATCATGTCCGCCCATCTGTATATCTAAAGCAGATATCTAGAGGAAAAGAGCGCGAGCGTGGCGGCGCGCCTTGGTGTTGCTGGAAGAGCCAGCAGCCTCCTCGAGCCAGGCAATGAAGGTCTCGATGGTGAAAGTCTTGGGGAGCTCAGCACCGCTGGAAGGGACAGGGGTAGCACTGGCAGTGGGTGTAGCCTCAGCGACGGCAGAGGTAGCAGCAGGAGCAGAGGCAGCAGCGGAGGTGGCGGCCGGAGCAGTAGGGGTAGCAGTGGAAGTGCCGTTGCTAGGGGTGGTGGGAGCAGGCGAGGAGCCGGAGCCAGAGCCGCCGGTCCAGAGAGCAGGACCGGGAATGTTGTAGTCGATGGTGGCGGCGTAGGGGTTGAAGATGATGCCGTCCTCGTCGGCGGTGTAGAGGCTGGTGCCAACAACACCCTCGGGGGTCTCAGTTCCGGAACCCGTAACCTCGATGTTCAAGCCTGGAAAAAAGGTCAGTGGAGTTCCGAGTATGATCATGGGGTCTGCTTACACTGAGGGTAGTTCTGGGCACCGTTGGCCGAGCCAGCACCGTGAAGGGCGATGATCTCGTGGCGGAAGACGTACTTGCCAGCAGCAAGAGACTCAGGGACAGTGACGGGCCATGTGTTGTTCTGGCCGATCATCTTGACGGCAGCCCACTCGCCATTAGCGTAGCCATCAGCCTGGATCTTAGTCCACTTGAGCGAGGTCTTGTCGACAGCGGTGACATCGCCAGTGTAGGGAGCGACGTAGGTGATGACAGGACCCATGTGGGACTCGGGCCAGTTGGTCCAGTGGAACTCGACTGTGCCACCGGCAGCGACCTTGGCCATGGAGTCGCTGGAGAGCTTGGGGGAACCGGCCTTGTGGCAGATGATGTCGGCCTCGCCGAAAGAGTTGGGCTCGACAAAGCCGTTGTCGAGGTTCTCAGCGTACCATCCAATGTGCTCAGCGGGAGTCTGGCCGTTTTGGTTGGCGTAGTAGTAGTCGAGAGAGAAACCCTGCTCGAACTTGCCGTCGATGGTGACACCGGTGACAGTACCGTGGGCAAGAGCGCCAGCGGCGAAGGCAGCAACGGTAGCGATCTTTGAAAGCATATTGATGGATTGATGTGGGATCCTGAAAGTCTTCGAAAGTTTGAGAGTATTGAAGATTGTCGTTGCAAACGATGGTGAATTCTGAAAAGAATGTGGAGCCGGCTAGCGGACTGCGAATGAATGAATGAAGGTGGGAAAAGAAGGTACTGAACTGTAGCGATGATGGTTAAGCTTGGAGATACTCGCATCCTTATATTCGAGTCGCGCTCACCCCCAAGCTGTCCAAGGCGAGAGGCCGGTACACAATGATTCATGCCGCGCGCAAAGCGATGTTCGCCCACTGCGCGATCCCTGAAACTCCATCCAACAATACCGCTTTGAGGTAGACAAGCGATATTGAGGGATCCGAGAGTGCCCCGTGTCTGCGGGCTGGGCGTCAAAACGAAGTTTCGGAACGCCCAACGGAGCATGATAAGCAGTACGGTGTCTCTCATGTCATTAAAAAGTTCGGATACAAACCACGGGGTCGCAAATCAGAGAGATCCTCAGCAGCAGTTCGTGCGAGATCTGTGCGTCCACAATACCTCTGGAGGCTACAATTCGATTTCTACCGTGTGGGGTTTGGTCGCGACATGAGAGCCTGTGCAGTACGCTAACTACGCCGTGTTCCTGGTAGAAGGATCCTGTGTGGCGGGCTTGGTGTCGCTCTCGTTCTCGGAAACGAGTTTAGCGACTGTGTGAAACATGCATCCCAGAGCTCCTGTTTAATCTTCTCACTGGGATGTTGACGCCGCCAAGAAGGTAGTTGTTTCTGTCAAATGCATCGCCAAGGACGCCGCATGACGTGGGTCAGCTGTCAAACCTTTAGTTGCGATCGTGCTAGCATTAGTTCAGATGAGGTGATGGACGGACAAAGTGTCTGTTCATGCATTAATCATGCTGCATCATCCTTCATTCCTCAATACCAAGCTGGTAGGCTTAGAACTTGCAGCCCGGAAGCCACGCTCTACTAACACACGTCGGACAGCATGTTCCTTGATGTTGTCGCCTCGCGACCTCGTCTTGGTTGTCGATTCGGTGTCCGTCAAATCCAAGATCTCGAATCGCCTGTGCAACGGTCATGCACGCAAGCGAGGCAAGACGGAGTGGGTCCACGGCAGCGGAACGCTTACTTAGCTCTAGCCAGGGGCAACCCCCAGTTTCACACCTGAAACATCCAATCTTCCTCCAATAGCGCGCGGAACAACACCTCCATGTAGTCTGGCTTGCATAATGAGATCCGCTGCAAATATTGGAACGATGGGTACGCAGACGACCAAGGCATGGCATCGGATATTGGCCTCCGTGAGACGAGTGTCGGTGAGCATTTGTAGCGAGTATGACAGCGATATCCTCGAGGCTGGTCTCTGCCATCAGTGTAGTGACTCGTTGCGTTTCGTTTGGCTACGTTCGTCTCGCTCCACCCAGTCTTTCGACGAGGTCGAGAAAAGAACCCCCACCGACGCTGAGCCGGCTGTCGCCATCTCTCGCATTGCAGAAAAAGCTGGATACAAGCTCCAAATCCCCAGAAGATAAGGAGGTAGTCAGTGCCTATATGAGCGTCGTTCAAGCGCAGATGTATCCCCTGTTGGCGATAACAAATGTGTTAAGATATGCAGGCTTTTTCTGCGACGCTAGAGGCGATGTCCAGCAAACTGTGGAAGGCCTTCCACCAGGTTAGGGGACAACGACCATCCGGAATAGATAAACGAACAAAGAATGTCCGAATGCGAGAGCGGAAGAATGCTGGAGAGATCAGGATAACTTACTGTTCAGCTCACAGCTCTCGAGACTTACTTCTTGACGATGACTACGCTGTCTTGCATCGAAGAAGAGGACTGCCCTTGTTTTATACTCTCCCTCCGGTTTTCACATCCGCTGGTCCTCCCGTACCCGTCTACTATCCGTCTCCATCCTTACCCACAGGTGATTAGCCGCTCATATATTGTGCTCAAAAGCTCGCATAGCCGTGGGAGCAATGTTCATGGGGATGTCAGCCTTGCACAAGCGACTTAGACTCTTCCGTACAGCCTTCGAACATCAAATCCATGGCGTTCGTAGTCTTTGAGCTCCTTCTTGATGAGGGTCCACGCAACAGAGATATCCTCAACGCTTCAGCACTCAATGCTCCAACACGGGTAGACACTCCAGTGGCCGCCTTGCGACAAGCGGATGGCCAGTGTATACATGAAACGATGTTTCATTGCTCGCATGCATACAGCCGTTGCCTCCAGATTACAGACAATCGGGATTAGAGCAATGTGCTCGCAGACTGTATCGATACCGATGAGTAGCTCTGTGCTTGTTTATTTCTGCACTCCCTAGCTCATGCGACTGTTTCGTTGGAGGGCAACGGCAAGGCAGTGGTTGAGCGATCTAGTGATGGCGGAGCTCGAATCATGCATCCAGACGACGAACGTCCAAGTCCGCAAGTCGTGCTCTCTGCATGCAAAGCTGCCAGGGAGTATAAAGCCCCATCGATGATCAGGAACCACTGCCTCAACCTCTGTGTTTTTGCAGCAGCCAGACTCTTGATTAGCAGAAAAAGCAAGCCTTAACTCACCGATTCTCAGAATCTTGTGAGGCAGTCAATGGATCCCTTCGAGTCTCTTGCAACCGAACCATACCTCTTGACGCTACTGTTCTTGGCTGTTGCAGCCGAATCTTTCACCTACCTGAAAGCCCGACTCACGGAATGAGTGAGAGAAGCTTCTTTGCTGGTTCTGGTACTGCGCGATTATTGCGCAGCACGAACAGCAGCATGTCTGCATGAAAGTCTGTTCGACTTCCAGTGACATTCGGTGGCGTGTGAAGGGCGCCGTTGCAGGCTGCGGGTGAACAGGTTGATGGAAGAAAGCGACGCTTCTTCCCGTTGTTGATGAGATGGTGGCGTCATTCGCCAAACCCTCCGACGCCAAACTTTCAACACACCAAGTCGCTCGCATCGCGTCGAGCACGACTCTCGGTGATTCTCCGATGCTTACCTTGGCCTCAGTTATATCTGTGCATCACATGTTCTGATCACCGCAGCTATGCCTGGATTCAGCGCAGTGCACCGACGCCTCGGCTGAACTGCGAGCGGGAAATCCTGGAGCAAGCAAAGCTAACAACAAGTTCGGCATTTCGTTGCAACCATCCCCCGCAACATCACCGTCGACGATCTCCACAATTTCTCCGGTGCAAGAATTCCCCGCAAATGACTGCTCGTGGAGATGAGCGGAAGGGGAGATTCCATGTGTGCTTCTGGTAAGCGTCAGGAACGGGCAGGTAAGTTGGTGACGTGAATTTGGTCGTGAGGCTCACCAGCGCGTGTTCCCTGGTGGATGGGATTTCTTTATATGTTGGGGTGAGCGCCGATCAAACGCTTTCCTTCCAGCATCTCAGTGTGATTGTCAAGATGAGGTTCTCTACTTTCCTAATCTCCTCGCTGCTTTCCTTGACTGTCTCTGCTGCACCCCAGGGTTCGTCGAAGGTGCCTGAGTTCTTCTCTCAACGCGTTGTCTTTACGCCGCCGTCGAACTACACAGACCCTCGCACTCTGTACGCTCGCACTGCCCAGTTCGAGAACGGCAACCTCCTCGCAACATGGGAGAACTACAGCCCTGAGGGTAGTACCCCTGAATCCAAGGTCTACTTTCCCATCTACAAGTCGACTGACGGTGGATACAACTGGAAGGAGATCGCCCGCGTCCACGATCAGGCGCAGCCTCAGAACGGGCTCCGCTACCAGCCCTTCCTCTATGTTCTTCCCAAGAAATTCGCCAAGTGGCCTGCTGGCACTGTTCTCCTCTCAGGAAGCTCGATCCCTACCGACCTCTCCACCACTCAGATTGAGCTGTACGCTTCGACTGACAAGGGCTACACATGGGAGTTTGTCTCCCACATCGCCGCTGGTGGCGAAGCCGTCCCCAACAACGGACTCACTCCTGTCTGGGAGCCCTTCCTTATGCTCCACGAGAAAAAGCTCATCTGCTATTACTCAGACCAGCGCGACAACGCCACTTACGGCCAGAAGATGGTCCACCAGACGACCACTGACGGCAAGAACTGGGGGCCCGTGGTGAATGACATCCGCCACTCCAAGTACACCGACCGCCCTGGCATGCCCACTGTGTCTCTCCTGCCCAACGGCAAGTACATGATGACGTACGAGTACGGCGGCGGCCCGACAAACAGCTCGAGCTACAAATTCCCTCTCTTCTACCGCTTGTCCGTCGACCCCGAGAAGTTCGACTCGGCCGAGGACCACCAGCTCATCACTACCGACGGCACGATTCCCGAAGGCTCGCCTTACAACGTCTGGACTCCCGTTGGCGGCAAGAACGGTACCCTCATCGTCAGTTCTGGCACCAGCAGTGACATCTACATCAACAGGGGTCTTGGAGAGGCTGGCACGCCGTGGATCAGGGTGCCCACTCCGGAGAAGCAGCACTACACTCGTCACCTTCGCGTGTTGAAGGACCAGAAGAAGCTCCTCATCATGGGTGGTGGCGTCCTTCCTCCCAGCACGACTAATAAGGTGCAGCTGTCTGTTGTTGACATCACTCAGTTTCCCAAGGCTTAGGTGGTGTACTTAGTTAGCAATGTTTAATGTTGAATGAATCAACTGGACTAAGCTGGAAATGCGTCTGATTGAGGATGTGACAGTTATGATCGTGTGGCTTTTTCAGGCCGTAAGTCATGAGCATATTGTTCCTTCCGAATATTGGCGTGATGTCGATGTTTTACGATTTCCTTTCAGCCTGTGCCACGGCGCTGCTTCAATGCACGGATCTGCAGTCGCGCATCACTCCGTCTCAGTGCCAAATACAAAGGTGAGTGTGGGCTGCAAATGAGAGACGAATGAAATATTGTGTAGTGAATGTGCCATGATACAAAGTCGCAAAACCTCAGCGCTGCGCAAGTTAAAATTTGTAGGATAACTTTTAGCAAGCGCGTTGCTTTGATTGTTCACAGGATGGCATGCGGCACCTGCTGAAGTTCGCGTTCGCGAAGCACGGTGTTGGACTCCCGCCCCACTTCTCGGTGGCGTCGCCCGGGCCGACGTTGTTCCTGCCTCGAGCGCGGGCGTTAGCGAGTCCACCGAAGTCAATATCGAACTTCGCACTGTCGCGCAGCCCAGCACCGCACTCTTCCGACCACACTTTCCCAACTAACCCCTCTCTCCCCAGCAAAACCGACAAAATGGGTGGTGTTACCGTTAAGGACGTCGAGGCGCAGAAGTTCATCACTTCGTACGCCGCCTTCTTGAAGAGGCAGGGAAAGCTCCCCATGTAAGTCTTGCAGGTCCACTTTGAGAGGTTTGCGCAAGTGCTAATAATGCAAAGCCCAGGTTCGTACTATTCCAGCGGGTGAAGGATAAAACCTGAATCCCGTCGCTGGGGGATAATTGTACGATCAGCTCGCTGACCGTCTTATCTACAGGTTGGGTTGATACCGTCAAGACATCGCGTAAGTTCTTAACCCTGCCATGGTTTGGGGAATGCAAAGGCTAATCTGTGCGACAGACTCCAACGAGCTGCCTCCCCAGGACATTGACTGGTTCTACGTCCGCGCCGCCGCCGTCGCCCGCCACGTCTACATGCGCAAGACTGTCGGTGTTGGCCGTCTCCGCAAGGTCCACGGGTGCGTTACCCCCAGCGCAGCGAGGGCTGCCTCACAACGCCTGAGCCCCCAGGGCGCAACGCGAACAGCGTGCTGATTGATACAGTTCCACCAAGAACCGCGGCTCGCGCCCCTCCCACCACGTTGACGCCTCCGGCTCCGTCGACCGCAAGGTCCTCCAGGCGCTCGAGAAGATCGGCGTCGTTGAGATCGACGAGGACAAGGGTGGCCGCCGCATCACACAGTCTGGCCAGCGTGACTTGGACCGCATTGCGCAGACCACCCTCGAGGCCGAGGAGGAGGATGACGAGTAAATGTATCCACAGGATGTGTTTATGCAGTCTTCGATGAGTAGACCAGGCCGTCCGAAGTAAAACTCGGAGTGCTGAGTCGCTTGCATTTACGGAGCATCTACGGGTTACGGCTTATGGCGTTACGCTGGGGCATCTAGCCTAGGACATCTTCCAATGGAGACAGGCACTGCCTGAAAAGCAACTTGATACCCATTTCTTCAAAGCTGGTGCCATTGCATGCTCGTGTTCGCTTCGGTCTTGATATCTTCCGCTATGCACGCTGACACGCCAACAGAAGCCAACGCGCATGCTTCGCTGGCCATGTCCTCACAAACGTTGACGCAGTTTCGTGGCCAGCTTGTAGATTCGCGTCGGTCCTGTTCATCAACTGTCCAACACTTCTGCCAGGGTCACGTCAGAACGGTTACCAATTCTGCTGTTCACGACTGCTACCTCTGTCACCAGCGTCAGCCCGTACATAGCGCCTGCACCAGCAATGGTGGGTTGGTATGAATGATCATCGAACGTCGCTCTATCTTGCAACATCTACATCCAACATCCTCTCCTCTTCGTACCTAGAACAAGTCCGTCATAGCCCCGTGACTTGCGTCCCCTACAAGCCTCGCATACTTGGCCAACACGCCCCTCGTAACCGGCATAGCCGGAGCCTTCCACTCGCGCAGCCTCTCCGCAATCTCCTCGTCGCTGACGTGCATGTCGATCCTGTGTTTCTCGGCATCAATGGTGATGACGTCTCCGGTTTTCACAACAGCAATCGGCCCACCGACTGCGGCCTCAGGACACATGTGGCCGACGATAAACCCGTGGGAGGCGCCGCTGTACCGGCCGTCGGTGATCAGCGCGACGTTGGTGAGTTTGGCGCCCATGATGGCCGCGGATGCTTTGAGTTGCTCCGGCATGCCGGGCCCGCCCTTGGGCCCTTCGTAGCGCACGACCACGACCACGTTCTCGCCGTGCGGGATCTGACCCGCGTTCAGCGCGGCGTCGAGCTCGTGCTCTTTGTTGAACACGATCGCCTTGCCGGTGAAGCTGAGGCCTTCCTTGCCTGTGATCTTTGCCACGGCGCCCGCGGGCGCGAGATTGCCGCGCAGAATCTCGATGTGGCCGGTGGGCTTTATGGGGTTGCTGAGGGGCCGGATGAGGACCTGGTCTTGCGGCAGGCTTGGATATGGCTCCACGTTTTCAGCGAGCGTTTTGCCCGTCACTGTCGGGATAGAGCCGTCGAGCAGGTTGGCGGCGATGAGCAGCTTCATTACAGCGGGCATGCCGCCGATGTCGAAGAGGTCCGCGGCCATGAATTGTCCGCTCGGTGCAAGGTCTGCGAGGAATGGGATTTTATTGGACACGCGCTGAAAGTCGTCGATTGTTAGCGGCACGCCCGCGGTGCCGGCCATGGCGAGCAAGTGCAGGACCGCGTTTGTGGAGCCGCCTAGCACCATCATCATTACGAGGGCGTTTTCGAAGGACGCTTTTGTGAGCAGCTTGCGCGGCGTGATGTTCTTCTCTATGCATACTCGGATTGCGGCCGCGGCTTTGGCGCATTCGCGCATTTTGGCGGGAGACTCAGCGGGGGTTGTGGAAGAGTTGGGGAGGGTCAGGCCCATGGCTGTTTCGTGTCAGTGTGGATGTGGATAGCGACGTGGAGAAAGTGCAGCATACCCTCGATGGACGTCGACATGGTGTTCGCGGTGTACATGCCACCGCACGCTCCAGCGCCGGGACACGCGTTCTTCTCGATGTCCTCCATGATCTCGTCGGGCGAGAACTTGCCCGGCTCGGCGCTGTCGAGGTTCTTGTAGATGTATGCGCCGTGCTTCTCGTAGCAGGTCGATATGTTGATGGGCCGACGCAGCGTCTCCGAGTAGCCGGGCATGATGGAGCCGCCGTAGACCATGATCGAGGGCCGGTTGTGGCGGGCGAAGGCCATGATGACGCCGGGCATGTTCTTGTCGCAACCTGGCAGGGCGATGCAGGCGTCGTGGTGCTGCGCGCAGGTGACCGTCTCGATGCTGTCTGCTATGATCTCGCGGGTCTGCAGGGAGAAGCGCATGCCTGGGTGGTTGTTAATATCTCCACAGCCCGACAGAGTCATGGCGAGACGTACCCTCGCCGCCCATGGTGATGCCGTCCGACACGCCGACAGTGTTGTACTGCCATGCCAGCATCTTGTCCTGCTCAATGTGCTTCTTGATCTCTTTGCCCAATCCGAGCACTGCCAGCCGTCAGTAACTGCATGTCTGGACTGCCCCCACGCATTGTTGCGGCTCTGCGGGCGTCTGCGGGTGCGGGGCGTGATTGGATGCCTGTGTTCGAAAACGTCGACTTACGGTGCGTGCTGCATGACGGTCAGGACCATGACGCCACTTCCGTGGGGGAAACTCACTTGCACGGGTTGCCCTCCCACCACACACTTGCAATACCAACCTGGGGGTATGTCTTCATGGCTTCCTTGTTGGGGACGCCGGCCGCGTACAGCATGGCCTACCTCGACTGTCAGTTTCGGTCATGTCTACCGGTGCGGGCATGTCTACCTGGGCTCCTGGAAAGTTGTGGCCCGTGGTGAGCGTCGACGACCATCGATTCAGCGCGGGTGTGCCATCCTCCTTCTTCGTGCCCTCGGGCAGATGTGGGAAGCTGAGGAAGCGCGGCTCCTCTGGCTCGCGCTGCTTCTCGAGGTTCCTGGGATCCATTGTGGCTGTTCGATAGGTTCAATTCACTGCCAATGGACGGCCACTGAATCCAATTGATGGTCAGTGATGAAGAGAGTCAGCAAATGTGTGAGGCAGTTCAGATAAGCACAAGAGCAGAGAGTGACGCTTGGAGACTTGGAGACTTGGATTAGATATGGACGCCCTGTGAGCAGACACCGACATCCAGCTAGCCGCACCCGCAACCAGGGCACGTCGGAAGCAGGTCGGGAGGGTATGGTCTAGCTGCTTGAAGCATGCCGACTGATCAAAGAGCTCTCAAGTGGGGCTGTCTGGTGTCGATTTCGAGTCGAAGCCTGGGAAAGAGGGGTGACAAGCGCCCCTCCATCTTCGCGACGCGCTACGTGGAGTCTAATCTGTGGAGGGAGCCAATGCGCAACAGCGTGTTGCAAGCCGAGTTATGGCCATTGGAGGTCGTCGAGACCTAGCGCGTGGTTGTGCTGGCGCAAGACGGTTGAAAATTGTTGCGCGGCACCGCTGAGGCCTCCGATATGCACGCGTCGGTGAGAAAACCGGGGGTTAACTGCATCGCGATAGCGTCAACGGCGGGCGCTGACTTGTGATGACACACTCTAGGCCGTGAGCGACGAGACGTTGAACATAACGAATGAGAATACTGTCACTGTCGGCCTTTATGCGAGCTGCATCGATTGATAGCGTGTCGGGTGACGTTGACATGGTGCTCCATCGTGGTGTTGGATATGCAAATGCCGACTTGGAGATGCCGGCCACGTCTGATAGCCGAGATGCAGTAGCGGAAGCGAACGCAGGGCTGTGGTCCATTGGCTTCCAGCTCTTGTCCAGCAACGAAGCTCAAAAAGCTGCGCTTCGATCAGTCGCGCTGCTGTACTGATTCTAGTCCGACATCATCTCTTGATAGCCATTCTGTCACTGAAGACGGACGCCGAAGTATCAAAGGCTATTGTGCTCCACATTCTGCTTGTGGAGCCTTTGCTTGTCCTGTAGGGGGAACAGGACGCCGACGAGTGTAGGAGTTGATGAAGGTCATGTCAATAATCACCAAAGGTACCTGGCACTTCGGAGAGAAGTTTAGGGGAACGTTGGTGGTGGCTTCGATGGTTGTTCTTCAGCCCTGCCTCCCGCACGGGGCGCCCCTGCCGTCTCAACCGCCATCGCTAATGACGCAACTTCTTCATTTTACCAACGCAATCTTGTCGCGCCATGTCGCGTTTGACTCACCCAGGCTATCGCGGCTCCTGATCGCCCACTGTCCTTCACACGAAACAGAGTGAAGTTTGTCCCTACCCGCCGACATCCAGCTCGGTTCATTATTGCTTCTTCACGATGCAATCATCCCGCGTCGTACTTATCGCCCGATTGCAGATTAGATTCTCCACATCGTAGCAGCGCATCCGCGGCGACCCCAACGTGCGCCATCTGCACAAGAAGAGACGTTACCAGGAGTTGGCCTCTGACCTGCGGTGAACTGCACCGTGTTCGCATTTCTAACTTCCATTGGTCGCAGTTCGGGCGAGGATCCGCGCATCAACCTCCTGGAAGCCGGAACTTCAACGCCGCGTTGAACACATTTCCAGCCCTGGAGCACGCGAACAGCCATGGAGCCTTATTCGCGATCCCTTTCGTCTCAAAATGGCACGTTGCGTCTTCCACAGGCTCTCATCCTGCTGCTGAAGTCCGCTTTGGCCCAGTCAGCCAATGATCAGGGCACACAAAGTCTCGCCGACCTTACCCTGTGGGACTCTATAAGACTTTCAGTCTACCGCTTGATCCTTCTCATCAATCCCTTCGTGGACCGAGGCACCGTTTTCACTTCAGCGATCGTGGGCATGGTCAAGTTGACGGCTCTGTGCGGCTCTGCTTACTGGGTATGGGATCGGCAGAGCAAGAAAGGGAAGATCGCTCCGTCCATCAACTCACAGCATGTGGAGGACGCCACAGAGGGTAAGAAAGCCCCCCATGATCTGCACCACTCCTTTTCCGCACACGTGTTCGCCCTGTATCAACTATTCTTGGCCTGGACTAGATCACTGACCATCGCAGACGATGCTGCCACTAACGATCCGGGGCTCTTGAGAAAGCACTCTACCTTGCAGTCCTACTCGGTGGCGTCTTCCAACTTCACCTATTCTGCTATCCGGACGTTCTACAGGCCGCACCCTCAGGAGAGCAAGTTTCCAAGAAAGCCCAGCCCTGTGCCTCTACTGGTGTTCATCCATGGCCTTGGCGGATCGATCGCACAGTTCCACCCCATATTACTGAGCTTATCCAACCTTGCCTCGTGTCTGGCGATCGACCTTCCAGGATGTGGTCTGTCCTCGTATCAACCCAAAACAGCTGAGGCGTACACTACAGAGGCCCTTGTGCAGCTTCTGGCGACCGTGATCGAACAACATCGCGCCAAAGATGAAGGACAGACCGTCGTTCTCATCGGTCACAGCATGGGATGCTCTCTTGCCGCACTTCTAGCCTCACCAACGTCGCCCGATGCCAATCTTATCTCGCAACACGTCAGTGGCCTCATCGCGATTTGTCCCAAGGCAGAACCTCCAACGGTGCATCAGACTCAGCTTCTACAGCGGGTCACTTCAGTTCCAGCAGTTTTGTTCGATCTGTACCGAAGGTGGGATCGACGAGGGGGGATCAATAGCGCAAGCGTTTTGCGCATGGCGGGACCAAACGCTGAAGAAGAGACAAAGAAGTTGCAACTGCGCTTCAACAAACAAAGCCGTACAGCTGTATGGCAGCGCATGGCACGTGGAATGTGCCCGGACTATCTGACTGACCCCCCTCGAGGCGGCCTCCCTGGACGTCAAACATGGAAGGGCTTGCAGATTCCAGTGTTCCTGACTGCTGGCGAGGCCGACACCATTACTCCGCCTGAGAATGTCAAGCTCATCGTGGATTTCCTCGGAAGGGACGTCGGTGCCATCGAGCCACCTAGTGAGAAAGCAAGCTTGCCCATAGCGGCAGCTCCCTTCGACCCAGCAGTCGTCGATCCAGCCCTAGCGGAGCGCAAGCACCAAGACTCCGGCATTGATGCCAACGATATTCCCAAGTCTGACTCCGATACAAAAACTTCCATAACAACAGCACCCTCCACTATTGGGTCCAGCCTGATCGAAACCGAGAGCCGCACCACAGAAGGCAGCATCGTCATCTCCGACCAGCCACCCAGCTCACCCACACACACGTCAACCTCCACGACGCCCTCGCCCTCGCCCCATCCCCGCCGCCTCATCGTCAAAACAACCATCTTGCCTAAACCCGCCGCCCACGCCATGCTCTTCGCGCCCTCAACCTCGCGCACGCTCTCCGGCCTCATCGGCAGCTTCCTCGCCGATCACATCGACCCGCGGCTCTCGCTCGCCTGGCAGCTGCAGTACCTGTCGACCGAGGGGAAGTGGGACGTCAAGAACCTCGAGAAGTGGAGTGCCGTGCGTCCCGTGTCTGAGCCGATCGCAAACACGTTCCGCGCGATGAAAACGCTAAGGGAAGTCGATGAGAGACACTGTCCGCGCGTTGTGGCGCAAGAATGGAAAGGGAGGGTTATGGCTGTTGTTGATATTAGCCATGACCAGCCCGTGTATGATCCGCGCGGGTTGCAGGAAGGCGGGATCGAGTATTTCAAGTTTCCGACGGTCTCTAAGCAGCCCCCGCTGAGAGATGAGGTTAGGGCGTTCATCGATTTGATCGAGCGCATACAAGCCCACTGCAAGGACGAGGGCAAAGAAGGGCTGATTGGCGTGCATTGCCATTACGGCTTCAACCGCACCGGCTTCTTCCTTGTGTGCTATATGGTTGAGAGGCTGGGGTATAGGCTGGAAGACGCGATTGAGGAGTTTAAGAGCAAGAGGCCGCCGGGGATCAGGCATAGCCATTTCATTGATGAGCTGCACGTTCGATACTGTTCCGGCTTGAGGAGGGCACCTACGCTGTAGAAGGCGAGGTGATGTAATCATATAGTCTTTGGGTTTTGGGTGGTCATTTAGCGTTGCGTCTGGCGTTGCTACAGAGATTCCATTCAGCTACATTGGGTAAATTAACGATTCCACGCCGGTATAACGGCCTCATTGGGAGATGTCACTTCGTCTCCTCGTCTTTCCTCTTAGTTTCAACGATCCTGCTGCCAAAAGTAGCCACTCTCGTGCCTCCTTCCTACGCACCACGCAAAGATAACTTTCGCCTGAAGAGCCCGTATGTAGAGTTCCACGCAGTTCCGGCCGTAACCATGCAGGCAATGTATTCTCGAATCGACACAAGGTTGTGGTGCTGAGATGTGATTTTCCAATGCCATTGACCATCGATGTTGAGACGCAATCATCCCCGGCACCAAACCAAACCAAACCAAACCAAACCGTATCACGTAACTACGAATCAAGACCTCTCCACCTCGAAACATTACTACCACGCGGTATACTGCCACCGCTGACGATCCCGCGCTGAGCGGAGGTCGGATCCGGATCGACGGCGCAGTGCGCAGACGCAGCGCTCGGCGTGCAGTGTTGGTATCAGCGCTCACGGGAATTTATCTTGGAGATGGACATATGGATTAATGGGAATTTGTGTTTCATGTTGTGCCGGTGAACGCCCTCGCTATGCCTCATGGGTATCGTAAAGTATGTATGCAAGTCACGAGCAACTTCTTCTCGTCCCGTCTGCTGAGCTCTGGAGTTCGCTATGCTTGCTGCGCTCGCTTCAGAACCACGCCAGACTCCACAGCGCAGGCATTTGCGGCCATCTCTCCTGCCAACTTGCCAGGATCTCGGGGACCTTCTCGTCGAACCCGCTCCTCGCCGCTCCGCCGCCCGCGCTCCACCCGTTCTCGCCGTGCACCTCCCTCTCCTTGCCCGCGGCCTCGTTCAGACTCAGCGCGAGATCCAGAATCGCCTTGCCGCCAACAAGCGCCTCCTCGTGATTGTCCTTGATGTCGACGTTAAACACGTGGACCGGTCTGTTGAGTTTGCCCCCTTTGTTGTGCAGGTCTTCCAGCACGGCGTCGAAACACCGCTCCTCGCACGTAATCACAACGTCCGCAACTCCTGCTTCCGTGCCTTCAAACCCCTTGTCACCCTCGTGCTCTAATCTCGGCTTCCCTGGCACCCAGTCTTGGAAGCGCTCCGGGTAGGACTTGATATTCAGATTCCGGCCCAGCATGTTCAAAAGCCCGTTGTGCGTGTATAGCGCGGCGTTCTGCGCCGACAGCTCCGAGTGGATCTGCGAGTACGTTGTGCTGTTGAAGTGGTAGACGTTGGGTTGCGTTATCGTGGGGCCGGGGAGCCGCACGAGCGAGCCGGTGCCGAAGGATATTGTCGGAAGGTGCGCGGAGGCGAGCTGCAAGTGCGCTTCCATTGAGCTGCGGAGTATGTGTCAGGTGGGGGTTCAGAGTAGCGTGGTGCGGAGGTGACGTACCGGTTTTGGTTGCTGGCGCAGACGGTGCAGAACTTGAGCTTGAATTGGTGGTCGGGAACGACATTGGGATTGGGAGCTGCTGGAGCTGCTGAGGCTGCTGGCGCGCCGGCGGCGCCGTTTGTGCCCGTGGGTTGAGGCTCCATGGGCGGCGGCGGCGGTGGTGGAGGGGCAGACACGGCTTGGGGCGTGGCCTGCTGCTGGCGGCCTCGCAGGCGTGGATCAGACATGGCGAGGGACAAGTGGTCACGTCAATGGAAGATGATGGGCACAAGAGTCGGCGTTGATGAAGAGGCACGTGAGTTGGTGTTGTCTGCAGGGCAAGGCACGCGAGTGGTGAAGGAATACGCGACTGGCGACGGCACGTGAGTTGAAACGCGTCGCTCGAATCTGCAAAAACGTTCGAATCTGTAAACTCTACTCGCTGTTAGCAATGCTCTTGCAATGTAATGAGCGGAGATGCAGCGAGACAGCTTTAAGAGCGTGTATCAGAATTTTCAGTGTGCGTAATTATTTGAGTCCTCAAAGGCTATTGCCTAGGACAGCTCCAATAATAGTATTCATCATCACAGCAGCAGCTATCTACGCAGTGGTACTTACATGAGACTCAGCGCACTGACGATGCATCAATCGACGAGACACGCGGTGCAGCAAGCTCAATTATGTGGTGAGAGTTGGTGAGCACACAGGGTGCATGGAGGTGAAGAAGACGACGAAGCGTTGAAGACTAGTTTTGCTCGCTAAGACCCTGCCTGCTGACTAAGCGGGACTGTGCATCGTGGGCATCCACCGCGTCCTCGATGAGGGGCAGAGTTCGATCTCTCGGCGTTCGCGGCAGCATTGCTTTGACCAAGGCAGATTGGTTGCCATGGCATTGCGTGCTGCTGCTCTGTTCGACCAGAGGAAGAAATTACAAGCCTTATGGGCATGGGCAAGTTGGGCGCTCGATGCGGCTCGTCATCTCTGCGGACCGCGTATCCTGGCGGACGGCATCTATGCTGGAGGGTGACAGACCGAACACGCGTACCGTCCGTTCTTCTGTTATGGGCGGGGTCTTGTCGTTATGCACGCGGGCCTCGTGATGGGCAATTCGCAGAGGGCCGCAGGGAACGTCCTCGATGAGCGCGGACGAGCCCTGGACGTTATGAGCTTAGCCGTCGCCGTTCTGAAACAGACACGTGAGAACTAAACCAAAGCAGTTCAGGCCTCACGACCAGCGGGTTGTCGTCGAAGGCAGAGCCGCCCGGTTGAAGCGTAGCCCCTCGTTCCCTGCCAGCCGAGTCTCTTTACGACCTTCTGCGCACCTGTCCTATATCCGATCTGGACGTGCTCGTAGAAAGAGAGTGCGCCTGGACAAGTGACAACCGTCGATTCCACGCCTCTACCCACCGTTTCAAGACCCAAGACCCCCGCCGTGTCTAATCTAATTTTGGAGCAGCGTGCAGCCAGCAGCGTCCACGACGGCGGGCTCCAACGAGCCAGAATCCGCACCACAATCTGCCTGCTGCGTCGTCTCTCGCCTGTCGCTCCTTTGCAAACACCACGCCCACTGCACCTGCCCGCCGCAGCGCCCTAGCCGTCGCCTGCCACTGCGCCCGCCGGCCTCGAGAGCGGCCTCTGTGAGCCCTCGCACGCTGCGGACTCTGCGCCGTCCTCTGGCTGTTCACTGGGTAAGTCTTAGCGCCAGGCCTGCTCCCCACAACGAGGGCACCGCGATGCACTGCGATTGAGCCTGCGACTGCCACCCCCAGCACAGGCGCTTCCACAGCCGCCGAGAGTCATTATCCTTGCGGTCTCCCAATCGCCGGGTGCAGATTTCCTCGCGACGTCTTCCAGAAGCCAGGCGCTCTCCCCGGCCATTGGTCAGCAGCAGCAAACCAAACATCGCATCGTTGCGCCATCGCCGGATCTGCCTCGCGAGCGCCGCCCTCCGGCACCCGTCTGCTGTGGTTTCGTTTGGGCGAGTCGAGTGCGGCGCGCGTGTGCGCAGCGACGTGGGTGCACTCTCTTGCGGCAGTGGGGCGAGCACGCCTACAGTTCACCTGCATCGCATCGTATCGCATCGCATCGCATGCCACGGCCTGCCCCACCACGGCCAGCCTGCACTCCGCCGCGTTTCAGGCCACGACCGCAGTTCACCGCTGACATTGTACCCCCCCAGACCCCCGCCGCCCCGAGACTATAAGCAAGGACACCGCGCATGACCGACACCGCTCCCTCACCCCACGCGCCCACCGACTCGCACCCGCCTGACGACATCACCGCGGGCTTCGTCGTGAGAGGGCGCCAGAGCGACGCTGACATGGCGGCCGACGTCATGTCTCGCGGCGGCGACAGCCAGTACATGGGCTCCAACCGCACTTCGCTGCCCCCGCTCGTCACCTCGCCGCCGTCCCACGCAAAGCTGGAGCGCGCGAGCTCCTACGCCAGCAAGCGCATGTCGACCTTCTCGACCGCCTCCAACACGCACCCGCCGGGCCCGCGCTCGCGTCCGCAGTCGATCGCCTTCCCCGCCTTCCACTCGAGTCTGCCCTACGCCCTGGTGCGCGACTTCGCATACGACCCGGAGCACCCCCTCTACTACGGCCCGCTGCCCGCCGAACACAGGTCGGGCGCCTCGACGCCCGCGAGCGAGGCCAACCGCAGGCTCTCCGACCCGCCGCCGGTTGCATGGCGGACCGACCGCGGCTCCAGGGCCTCTGGCCCGCAGCACCTGGGGCTGGGCGAGCAGCTGCCCATGACCTCGTTCGGCGACGGCCCGCCCTACAGCGAAGACGAGGACCTCGCCAGCCCCGTCGTCACGAGCCACCACAGCGCACGCCACAAGAAGCAGAAGTCCAACCAGGTCGACTTTGACCAGACGCGGGGGCGGCGCGCGCCAGACGAGCACAGGCGGAGCTCAGTCACCGGTGTCAACGGCGAAGGCAGCTACTACCCTGCGCACGTCAACGATGCTGCCAACGGCATCGGCGGCGAGTACATCACATACCCGCCCAGCTCGTCGTCCAACCTCGACGTGCCAGAGGGCGCCTCTCGCCGCGACTCCCACTTCGCTGCCATACTCCCGCAGCGCTCCTACGCCAACGAAGAAGGACCGCCGTACGACTCTGACGAAGAAATGTCCGAACCCGGCGACTACATCCAGGACGACAACCGCTTTTCGCGCGACTACCAGTTCACGATTGCATCGCCGGATGAAGAAATGCACGGGAAAGCAGTGGCTCTTTTCGACTTTGCGCGCGAAAACGACAACGAGCTACCTCTTGTTGAAGGGCAGGTCATATTGGTCTCGTACAGGCATGGGCAGGGCTGGCTGGTAGCGCAGGACCCCAAGACAGGAGAGAGTGGACTGGTGCCAGAGGAGTACGTGCGTCTACTGCGTGATATCGAAGGCGGCTGGAATGGCCTCATGAACGGCGCTGTACAAGCACAAGAAGCCAACCCAGGGCTGGACAGCCTGCTGAGCCCAATCTCGGCTGGCCCAGAGGCCAAAACCCCAACGCAAGCCGACCATTCCTCGTATACGCCCGTCATCTCCACCTTCTCCACAAGCCACAAGGACCTCGAGCCTTACCCGAAAGACCGACTTGCCACACCAACGAACCCTGAGGGAGGAAGCTTCGGCAAAGGAAAAGAGAGTGGCCCCATGGAGGGCGTCGAGACTACGCCCGAGCCTCCATCCAAACGCCAAAGCTCATGACCTGGACGGCCTCAAAATTCAACACCTTCACGACATTCGCTTCGCCACCATGTCTTAACTAGCCACTTTTTGCGTCTGCCTTGCATTTACTTGGCGTCAACTCGCGCTAGCATGTTGTTCTCTCTACACAGTACGCTGTCGCTACTGAGACTCCTTTCTCATTCATGGACCTGAATTGCCGTAGGGGACCTCCACGGGTGGGCTCCATGCGCGCTCTGCATCTTTGCGGGTGCGACATACCTTTTTGTAGTTGCACTGCTTTTTCTTCGATTCTTGCGATTTGCTTATGACATACCGGCGCTTGGATAGCCGGCGATGATGATGATGGATACCTCTGTGGGATGGAAATGGTACAGGAGATGGCTGGCATTCTGTAAAGGGCTGGTCGATGTAACGTTAATATATAGCATGTTCACAAAACGCTTGCTCCCGTCGACTCTGCGCTTTCGAGTCAGGATAGACATCTTCGCTTGCTGACAGCCGTGATTGCCGTCGACTGCTCATTGCCTGAATATAAATGGCAGGCGTCACCGTTGATCCCGCCAATCTCACCTTCTACTCCTCCCCTGACTGACTTCATTCCATGAATCCTACTCCTTGATACCCATGGAATTGTCAAATCTGTCCTCGCGCCACCCTCTTGAAAGGCCCACATCACACCACAAACCGTCGATGACCTCCCCTGTGGCTGATGACAGCTTCGCGACAATGGAACGTCCAGCTTTTGACGCTTTGAGTTTCTCACTCCGCTACAGCCCTGCTGTTGGCAAGCCACTATTACCGTCGAGAGTGCTTCGAGCGGAAGGCGGCCGCCTGCAATTTCCCTTCGAAATACACGAAAGACGCCAACTAGAGTTGGTGCTTGCATCCAATCCTTGTGTGTCTCTCAAGCAGAACTCCTGTTCCTGCGCGGAATGTCAAGGTGTGCTTTATCTGATGCACCGGGAAGACGATGCTGCCCAGCCTTCGCTACAGTCCTGCTGCTCCACTGCCAGTCACGGCTTGCTTCACTCGATGACCTTTTCGGTATGGGGTCGTCATATCGCTTCGCCGTCTGCGTACGTTGCTCATCATCTGCTGCGTCTTTACCGATCGTGGTGGGGTGCTCCTTGATGTGCTCATCAGTTGACCTATATAGCAGCCTTCATACTGACGACAGCGATCAGCTGCCATTTTATGCATGAGTAGTCCTATCGATTCGCATGTTCCATCTCGGAAATCGTCACTCAACACCACGGTTGGACGCGTGCGCACGTGAGAGATTTTTTCAGCATCACCAATATCCACCCGTGACTAAATCTTAAGCAGGTTTTTTGCAAGGCATCTCGATCCAGCGACCTTTGGATCACTAGCGGGTAGAAGCCTCAGGTACCCACGGAGTAGGTACACGCTGTGCGCCGCTGCTGTGGGTTTGTTTCCACCAAAACCGAACTCGCGCGCGCTTGACCTGCCGGTACCTCTCTTTGCAGCAACTCGCTCGAGGATCTTGGAGCCATTACCCTGCAACGTTCTGCACCATTGTGTAAGAACCTGCAACAACATCATGCTGGAGCACACCGCAATCTATCCCTTGCGCCGACACCGTTATATCCGTTGCGTAGCCGTTCCGGAGGAGTGTCACCACGTAGAATTGCACGAACGCGTTCTTGATAGCGCTGATATCGACGCGCTATCAACCCCTCCTTTGGCGGCGTTGCTCCCACTTCCGTCGCAGATCGACGAGCCGCTGCTGGAGCTGAGCGCGAAAAGTGATCGGCAGCTTGTAGCCGAACCAATTGATACCCTTATCTTCATCTTTCCGCCCGGTCGCGCTCCAGAGGTACATCGAAGCCTTGAGGACCGGTGACAGATGGCAACGGCGCGATACTAGACCCGTTCGGTTCAGACTCGGCCGGATCCAAGTCACTAGTAGGCAGCTCCAGATTTGTGAGCCTTTATATGTAGCATGACGCATGGCCGTTGCTGGCGCAAGAGCTGCGCTCTCCGCCAAATCGTCGTGAAGTTGTGATCGACTCCCCATGGTATGGCTCCAGGATACAGATTGGGCGTTGATGTTGGCGGGTAAGTGGCGCCTTTCCGCTGTACCAAGCTTATCAAGCAGGCCGCAGTCGTCCTAGCTGTGGCCCCATCGGCATCCACGCTCTGACACACAACCAGCACCTTCACTGATGTCTGCGTCATAACCCCCGACGGCGAAGCGATCCGCGCAAAAGTCCCAACGAATACAAGCGATCAATCCGTCGGCGTCCAGGAAGGCGTAGAACAGGTGCGCCGTATCCTGCAGGACAAGTACAGCTGGAACGGCAAGTTCGAGTACATCCACCATGGAACGACGACAGGCACCAACGCGGTGCTCGAAGGCAAAGGCGCGAAAGCCGGCCTCATCGTCACCAAAGGACACAAGGACATCTTGACAGTGCGGAGAAGTCAGATCCCGGGTGGTCTTGGAGCTTGGATCAACTATGTCCAACCCGAGCCTCTGGTTCCTCTTGAGCGCACTGTCGAAGCCAAAGAACGCATACAGATCAATGGCGAGATCTTCCACGAGCTCGACGAGGCGGACTTCAGAGAGAGCCTGCAAGATCTGAAGCGTCAACAACCCCAGGCGATTGCTGTGTCGCTTTTGAATTCGTTCAGCAACAAAGCCCACGAGGAGAAGATCCGTGACATCTTGCTCGATGAATTCGGCCCAGACGTTGAGGTCGTCACATCGACCGATGTCCTGCCTGAGATCCAGGAGTACGAGCGGACTGTAACCACCGCAGCCAATGCGATCGTTAAGCCAGTCGTGAAGAGATACATGAAGAACCTCCAAAAGAAGCTTGCAAAAGACACAGACACACTTCGCATACTCAAGTCAGATGGCGACCTGACGTCTGTAGATCTCGCGGGAGAGGCGCCTGTGCGCATTCTGATGAGCGGTCCAGCTGGCGGCGTAAAAGCTGTCTCGCATTTGATCGCCAAGGACACGCCCTACAAGAACCTCATCACATTCGATATGGGAGGTACAAGTACGGACTGTGCGCTCCTTTCTGGTAGTGAAGCCATTATCCGTCGTGAGACCGAAGTCGGTCCTTTGACAGTACGAGCACCGTCCGTTGATGTGAAGACTGTAGGCGCTGGAGGAGGTTCGATAGCTATCTACAACGAGTTCTCGAAGAACTTTCGTGTCGGTCCCGAATCCAGCGGCGCTACTCCTGGGCCTGCAGCATATGGCAAAGGAGGGACACAAGCGACGGTGACCGACGCAAATCTGACACTGGGCTATTTACCGTCGAAGCTACTCGGTGGCAAGTTTCAGCTGGATGTCGCTGCATCTGCTGCCGCTGTTGAGTCGATTGCAAAGCAGATGGGCATGGACACTACTGCTGCAGCTGAAGGCATCATTGATCTCGTCAACGAGTCTATGCACGGCGCTTTGCGACTTGTGTCGGTAGAGCAGGGCTACGACCCTCGTGACTTCGCTCTTGTGGCACTCGGCGGAGCAGGCCCAATGCACGCAAATTCACTGGGCAAGCTTCTTGGATCCTGGCCTGTCATCGTGCCGCCTAGCCCGGGCGTGTTATGCGCTCAGGGTGATGCTATTACGAAGATGTCTCATGAATCGAGTTGCACGTACATCAAAGTGTTCTCTGAGATTGAAGCCCGAGATCTTACGCACACCCTGGGCGACCTGAAGACGACTTGTGTACAGACAATGAAAGACTCGCTCGCAAATGAGCATGCAAGTCTGAAGGTCGTGTATCAATCGGACATGCGGTACAAGGGTCAAGCCATGACATTGACTGTAGACTTCAGTGAAGATGACGCTCAGGATACAGCCCACCTGCTCGAGCACCTACGCAAAAGGTTCAACGAAGCGCATGAGCAGCAGTTTTCCTTCTCGCATGCCACCGTGGAGCTCGAGATCATGAGACTTCGCGTCAGGGTAATCGATGCGTCCGAAGAAGTTGCCATTAAGCCAGTCGAGAAAGCCAGCACGTCGACCCCGCCTGGAGATGCCATCGTTACTAAGCAGAACATCATTTACGAGGGCAAGAAAGTGGAAGCAACCTTCTGGGACCGATCAAAGATCACGAAAGCTGGCTTCAAGATCCCAGGCCCTGCTGTCATCACGGAGATGGACTCGAACACTCTTATCCTTCCTGGCTACTTTGGGGAGGTTGACGCCATGGGCAACATTCTGCTCTGGCCCGAGTCGAAGACTGCGCGTGCTAAAGAGGCGCATACCGAAGAATCAGCCGCCAAGCTTGTACATGAGCAACCGCTCATACCGGCACTTGTAGGCTCAGCGCTTGGTTCGATCCGACGGGAGATGGACACACTCATGCTGCGGTGTGCGATGAGCCCAGCCATTCGAGAGCAGCAGGATGAGTTCAACGTCATCACCAACACTCGCGGGCAGATGCTGGCTGGCCAGTTTGGAAGCTTCATCACGCAGTTTCTGAACGGGTGGAAAGGCACTGTCGAGGAAGGAGACGTCTTTGTAACGAATGACGTGTACCAGATCGATGGAGCCGTATCGCATCTGAACGACGTAATCATTTTGCTTCCCATCCACTACGAACACCGACTAGTCGGCTGGGCTGCCAATTTCGGTCACCTCACCGACGTGCAAGGCAAGGTGCCTGGGTCGATGAGCATTAATGCAAGCACGATATTCGAAGATGGGTTACAGATACCGATCGTGAAGCTATACGACAAGGGTGTGTACAACGAAGCCCTTGCCACGGTACTCTTCCGCAACTCTCGCATGCCGAGCTGGTTTCAGAGCGACCTCATTGCGCTGGTCACCGCCTGTAGAACGGCAGCGACTCGTGTCAACGAGCTCTGCTCGCGGTACGGCGTCGAGGTCTACGAAGCGGCAACCGATTACCTTCTCGAGCAGAACAAGCTCGCCATCAAGACCATTATCGATACGAAGATTGGGCCCGAGAAGTCGTCCTTCACAGACTTCATCGATGACGATGGTCACGGCGTAGGTCCTTACGCGATCTCCTGTTCGATGCAGAAAGAAGGCGACAAGCTCGTCTTTGATTGGGACGGTACTTCCCCACAGTCTAACACCAGTATGAACTTCTACCTCAGCAAGACCATGTTCAAGATCTTCATCGGCTACTATCTCCTCGCCATCTACGACCCGCACGTCGTCGTCAACGACGGGTTCCACGATCTCCTTGACATCCGCATTCCCGATGGCACAATCCTCCGCCCCGTCCGTCCCGCCGCAGTGTCCTGTCGCACACATCTGCTCGGCCGCGTCATGGACGTCATGCAAGCTCTATTCGGCCAGCGAAACCCAGCATACCGCTGCGCAGCCGGCTTCTCAGACTCGCCGCACCTGTTCTACAGCGGCTTCAAGCCCTCCGGCGAGTTCTACCTGCTCTACCAAATTGGCTTCGGCGGTGTTCCTGCACGCCCCATCGGCGACGGGCCGGACTGCCACTGCCTCTTCCCTGCTATCAAGAGCATTCCTGCTGAGAATATTGAGCTGTATTTCCCCGTTATAATCGAGGCGAATGAAGCTCTTGCGGACTCAGGCGGGGCGGGGTATTTCCGCGGTGGCAATGCGCAGAGGACACTGTATCGCTGGTTGTGTGAGGGCGATGTGAGCATTCATGATGATCGGTGGATGGTCAAGCCGTGGGGTGTTAATGGGGGCAAACCGGGGTCAAGGAGTCGCAAGATCATCTATCGCAACAACAGTTACGGTACGGATAAGGAGAAAGAGAACGCGCAGTTGGTGCAGAGCAAGATGGATTATCTGCATGTGCATCCTGGTAAGTCCACGACTGGAATTTGGCGAAGAACAAACAGAAACTGATATGTAAAGGCGACGTGCTCGAATGGATCACCTGGGGCGGCGGCGGCCTCGGCGACCCGCTCACGCGGCCTCCGCATATCGTGGCAAAGGAAGTCCACCGCCGCCTCGTTACCTTCGAGGGCGCGAAACGGAATTACGGTGTCGTCGTTACCCCGGATTTCGGCGTCGATGAGCCCGCGACTACTTCTCTTAGACTGAAGATGAGCCAGCAACACGGGGTCGAAGAAGGTCGCAAGGTCGATGGGGGTGATGTTGATGGGAAATTGCTTGGAGGTTCTGGAGAGAGAGGGCAAGGTGGGAGCGATGTTGGATACGATCGAGGTGGCACGATGAGCGAGTTAATTGCAAGCTGCAAGCAGGAGACGGGCCTCGAGCCGCCGAGACCGCAGTGGGAGAGGGATCCGTATGGACCGCATACGGGATTGCCGTATGTTAAGGAGTGGTACAGGAGAATGAGGGAGGAGAGGATGGGGGGTTGGGATCGAATTTAACAATGTTGCGGGTCTAATCGGGCTCTTGAGGGATTTGGAGAAGTCTAGGTTGTGCTATGTGCAATTAAGATTTGTCGTTTACTCGTATTCGTATACCGCGCTGCAATTAAGGGCGCACAACAACTTCGAGCTTCGCTGTTGTTTTGTCCGAAGTCACCGCTCGGAACTAGATTTTACTAACTACGAGAAGAGCTGTTACGCGACTGCGCTAGATTGGGACTTTGGTGTTCAGCTTTCGCTTAGGTGCTCTGTTTGGGGCGACGAGGCGTAGAGGTTATCTGCACGAGGCCTCAGCCGCACCAATTGTAAGTCTGTCACTCAGCCAATCTATGTCTCCGGCACTTTCAAGAGCTACAAGCCCACGGGTACATCTTCCTTGGAATGCTTCGCGCATACATAGAGGCATCTAGATTTCCAAAGTGAGAGTACAAAACCACCATAACATTTCTCATAGGGACAGGACTAGAACGTGAATCCTTCTGGAACCGTTGAAATGAACTTCCAAACAGCCCCGCCGACAAATCTACCCGCAGTGCCACCTGGATGGAAAGCTGAATGGAGCGCACAGTATGCTAGATAGTAAGTTCGGTCGTTATGTATTTTGAAAAGGGCTCGTTGACGAATCCTCCATCTAGCTTCTATGTCAATCTGAACACCAATGAGAGCGTTTGGATCCTGCCCACGGTGCAACCCACACATGTCCAGACTCCTCAGCCTGTGATTCAGAGGAAACCAGTGCCAACTCTGTGCTCAGATCCACAAGGGATGGTTTCTCACTTCCCTCGGCAACCGTCACAGGTCCAATACCCAACCAGTGTTCAACCTCCACTTCAGCAGCACAATACTCCAGCGCAAAGTTACCAGAACTTCTCGCCTCCTCCGACACCAGGTGGGAGCCAGCAGCATTACGGTTACGTTCCGTCCAATGCTCAGTATGCTCAGCCGCACCAGCAAAACTTCACACAAGCACCCAGTCCCACACCGTACAATCCACAGCCATGTGTACCCACTCCTCCAATTGAGGAGCAACGACCACATTACGACACACCGTCTGCGAATTCGAACGCATACTTTGTGCCTCCACCGACAGGCGCCAACAACGCTCAGCAACCTCAGTACAACAATAACAATTTCGCCCCGCCACCACAACAGCCTTCCCACTATTCGCACCAGGCACGTTCTTACCAGCCGGCGCCACCACCCACCCAGCACCAGCAACCTCAACGTCTGTCCACATTTGCCTCCCTGTCTTCGAATTCAACGTTGAACAAGTGGTCAAGCAAGCTCAGCCAGCTCCAGAACAAACCCAGCACGACTGCGACATCCGCAACGGCGCGATCAGCGCCCGCAAATGCACAGCCACAGTCTGCACCAACAGCTGGTGGCGGCGACTGGAAAAAGTGGACAAAGCGCGCTGCGATAGGTGTTGCGGCCGTCGGCGCGCTGGCCTTGGGTGTGGACGCGATTGGCGATGCTGGCGCGTCGGCGTTTGGGGGCGGAGACTTCGGCGGTGGTGGTGGTGGCGACTGGAGCGGAGGCGGAGACTTTGGCGCTGGGGATGTCGGCGCAGGCAGTGCGAGTGAGGCCGTCGATGCGAGTGCGGCGCAGATCGCGATGGAGCAGCAGGGCCAGCAGAATGCGTCGATGCTGCTGGATCCGGCGGGCACGACTTGTGAGTAGACTGATGTGTGTGGGGGTTGAGTGGATGCTGACTTGTGCAGATACTGTTGTGGATGGCAATAGTCTGATCTGAAGAAGAGGACTGAGGGAGCAAGAGCGCGACTTGGAAGAGCTCGGGCATTGTGTCGGTCAGCTCTTTGCGTGACTCGACAACTGTTGTGATCAGCACCGTCTGAACGCTCTCCGATCCGTTTTGCGATCACAGCGTTGGGTATCTAAGATCTAGTCTTCGCCGCACTTTGCTTGGCATTGATACAGCGAGATTCAGACTCCCGCCATGGAAATGCATATTGGCTGTGACATTACCATGGTCCAGTCCGAGGAGATCTTCCGCGACTTTTGTGCTTTTCCAATTCTCTAAGCAGTAAAACAGATCAATCTGCGCTAGAATGTACTTCCGATGCTTTCTCTGAGACTGAATTTGAAGGCGCAGTCATGTTCGGTCATGACAAACTTACTGCGCAGCTTTTCCTACACTTTCGAGCATTAAGTTTTCGGATGCGCCAAGGCCATGATCCAGAGGTCTCAGAGGTACAGGATGCGCCGAGTAGGACTGTCAGGGTTCGGCCAGAGGAAGTGGAACGATGCGCATTCCTGACATACTACGAAGGCTGCCTCAGCGGAAAGGCGATCTTGGAGGGTTTAGTGTTAGAATGGTGCAGTCTGGCCTGGCGGTGATCTGCGCAACACGCGCATCATTGTTGCCTTCGGGGTTGGCTTTCTGGACTTCATCCTTCACGCGAGGCTGTCCAATCGCAAAGCGCGACCCTAAGACCTCCTGTGTTTGTTGTTGTTTATGGCATCATTGAAATTATCATAAAGAGATCGGACTCCTGTACTCCCTGTGGGTGATGTGACGGAGAGTATGTCGACGCGGAAAGCTGAATGTGGTCGTTCAGGGAGCGCGGAAAAAGAAGGCGGGATGGCGCGCTAAATTTGCTTATGTCATATATCCGCCCTCTCAATCATCGAATGCTGCTGAGCCTTCCAACTCCTCCATCAAAGCGGCAAACTTCGGTCATCACGCGGACCGTGTGTATCCGTTTTGGTCTTGCTTTGTATGCTGGTCTTCTTGCGTGATCGGACGGGTGAGCTTGCCGCTTTTCGATTTGAGCTCTATCCCGGCTGCTCCGAAACCAGAGCCCGAACATGTCGGCTCTCACGAATCCAGACGGAAGCGTTCCTCACCTGGCAGAATCCGGTAAGCTTGAATATTTCCTACCATGCGAGCCGTCATCAAGCCTGATCTGTACCGACTAACGTTCTGTCCAGTCGTATCAGGCAGAGTCTCGAAGAATCCAAAAGCTTGCGAAGGTACCTACATCGATGTCCCCAAGGCAACAGATTGTAACAGGCTGCAGAATGTCGGCGTCGAAAGCAAAAGTGCGACGGTAAACAACCATGCAATTTATGCACAAAGCGCAACAACCATTGTTCGTACCGGTCCTATATCCGACAACGGGCTGGGCGTGCGTCTTCGACGGCTCAAGAAGCTCGGGCAACACCGAGGATCGATGAGCCACCTCTCCACGCGAATCAAGGTATAGTTGCAGATCCTTCCACTGGAGGCAGCCATCAGGCTTCAGACGGTCTTCCTCGTTCGATGCCCCCTCGCTTGGCAATCTTCAACAACATTCGAGCAACACAGAATACATCCCGAGGAAAGACCGAACTGTACTATGGAGCGTCTTCGCCATTCTCTGTCCTACAGCACCTCGATGCTCACCTTCCAATGCAAGGAGCACCTGCTGTCTACCCTAGTCCCGATGGCGAAAAGGTCCAAAATGGTGATCGGAGTATCAGAAGTTACAACTACCAGACCATCGTCTTTGATCACTTGCCAGATCCGGTTCCGTATTTGAATGGCTTCGACCATACTAGTTATGCGTCCGCAAAGATTGCGTTACGCAATTTCTTGGTGACCGCTTGCCCCCGGATGCCTTTTCTAGATCAGAACGTCGTCTGCGACAACTTTGAGAAGCTGTTCGGCCGAGCGGAGGGGACAGTTCTCTCTACCGCCGAAAGAGCCATCGTCGTTGCTGCGTTAGGCTTGGGTGCGTTTCCACTCGCTGACCTTCCAAACAGGGAGTTATTCCTTACCCAGGCTCGCGCTGAGGCGGTGACTGTCATGTATGACATCAACCTGGAAGCGGTACATGCCACACTGATGTTGGCACAGCTCGAATTTGAAGCTGGTAGCCCGAACATCTGCTATTTGCACCTTGGAGGTGCTATACGTAAAGCATTTGCTGCTGGAGTACATCGCAGCGAAAGCCAAGTGTCAAAAAACACAATGTGGACCCTGTATTGCTATGAAAGCCAGATCTGCTTCACACTGGGTAAGCAGCCTAGCTTGGACGATAAAGATGTTACTCGCCCTCCCGAAGATGATTTTTCCTATACCGCCCACTTTGTCCGATTGTGCATCATTATACGAGCGGCATATCGGATTTACAGCCTCGATGATACTGTGAGAGCGGATTTGACCGCAGCCGCATCCGTGAGTCAACAGCTTGCGGATTTCTCGAAGTCTCTCGAAAGAAGAACACGACTGAAGATTGGAGGTCAATTGTACACTCTGTCAGGGGACGATCTGGCATGGCAGATCACGTTCTCATACGGTAAGCACATTCAAGAAGGCCTTCGTCAACTAGCTGACTTTGCCTCAGCATTCTACGTGACCGAACTGTTACTCTTTAGGCCTTTCGTTCTCTTATGCCTGGAATTGAAACGTCGCGGCATTAAGGACATTCTTTCGGAGCGCAATGGTAGAGTCGAGATGGCGGTGCTCTTCCAGGCTGCGAAACGATCTGTGACGTCTGCAAAAGACATGATTCGCTTTTGCGACTCTCTGTTCTCCCTGCAGATCGGAATAGAGGTATTCAACTCTCAAGTCCACTACATGGTATTGTACTGAATACGATAGGGTCTGTACTCTCACGGCTTCTACCTAGAAAGTGCATGCTTAGTGCTTGCGCTGGCTGCTGTACACGACAGCACTCAGCTTTCTGGCGACTGCTTCGAGATCCTCTGTACCGGTCTGCGTCTACTACGACGATTAGGGTCTCATGAACCCGTAAGAAGCACTAGCGCCGCGGTCGAACAGATGATCACCAGGATCCAGACACTGCGGCCGGAGCTGACATCGACTACTGTACCATTCTCGAGCAGTAGCGGCGCTTTCACCGCAGTGAGTGATGCAACGCAGCAAGGCATACTCTTTGGGTCGCCGACTGGACCTGTCGGCGCATTTAGCTCCACCATACCTGCTCTCACACCAGTTGCTTGGGATAATGAGTTCCTGGATGACCTATGGTCGGCGATGGATTGGAATGTTGGGTTTCCATCGATGGATATAAGCTCAGCGAACATTCCAGACATGTGACGCTCTGAAAGCCAGAATCGGGGTCGAAGACAGGCAAATAAAACCGAATCAAGAGCAATACAAGTCTAGCTTACCCTCGACATGACATTTTGCTAAGGTAGCTTAGTTGTCTTTCGTGCTACCCCTCGCCTTATTTCCATGGTTGAGGGTCTCAGTACTAAGCCCTGCCTTCTTCATACATCTATACTTCGCGATCCGATAGTCTCATGCCTACCAGAGACCTTCAGCTGCCAGGACCGAGCAAAAGTACCAACGGCAGCACCGACCGAGATGAGATGTCCTGCATTGTCTTTCGCTATCCGCAGCGCTCGTGCGCGGCGCCCCCGTTCCCTCAATCAAACAGAAGCGCTCACAAATAGGCTGCATCAAAACAGGCCGTTGAGCTTTGCAGAATGTGTCGCACGTCGATGCAGTGCAGCCGACTGGACGGGGAGACGCCGGTAATACCTTGCGAGAAAGTGCCCACATGTGCTCGCATGGCTGTTGTCGATGCGTAGACAGCGGTTGCTACCAAGGCGATGGAATGTTCATTTGATGATTGGGGAGCAATCGAGTGCGGGCTAGTGTGCAGTAGGAGCTGAAGGAGAATACATCTGATCTTCGGAATGCACGTTGCGCGGAAGACGAGTGGCAAAAACCGATTGTCGTAGAAGGAGTGGGGTCACCAAAACAAGAGCGCCATCTTGCTTCCAGGTTCGTGGAGACGGATAGTCACCTATTAACTAGACATCTAGCAGATGACGAATACTTCCTTCCGCAAAAGGCGTCTGCTTGCATCCTGCGCAGGAGTTTCTGAGCGTTTTGACTTTCCCAACCTTGCAATAGTTCTCTTCCAGAGCGATTCATGGATGTTGTTGTCTGCGCTGTCAAACATTTCTGTGCCTTGATTGTCGTGGTGGTCCGGCATTTCCTGACCCTCTTCGAGAACGGTGTGACCGAAGTAATCCCCGTCCATCCAACCATATAGATAACAATCCCCTACCAAATTATACCTTCCAGTCCATGCCCCGCTGTTGTCTTCATCCTTCCGAAGTATGAAAGGTGTCGTGTCTCCGTCAAATATAACGATGAGATCATCTGCCTGTAGTGCACGGGTTCCTAGACCGATGTATCCAGCTTTGGTACGAAAGAATGACTGCCGCAGCAGTCTATTGCTGTCTCTTCTATACAGAGTCCAAGTAGTTGTGTCTGTTCTGTAGAGAAGACGCTCTTCTAAAGAGACATCGGTATGTGCCATCAAGATCGTGCGAAGGAAAGCTTCCTGGAATGGGGTTCCTGTGTACGGAGAAAGAGCTTGTGGCGCCAACGCGGCATGATCTTTTCGCCGCAATAGGCAGTCGAATGACGATCCCGACCAATCTTGATTGTATTCTTCAAACATGTCCTGCAAGATGATTCCGTATATCGCATGGCAAGAACGCGAAGCTATGATGGATGCATGAGAGATGGCGTTCTGCCCAGGGAGATGGAATGCGACTTTTTCAGCTATTTTGGCAACGATTACACCGGTAGTGGAGACTTGATGATTGACGCATTCCCGGAAGGCTATAGGAAATCGAATTCCAGCATTGAAAGACCTTGAATATGCATGAACGGAGTAATACTGGTCGTGAAGGTCGCCTCGCAAGAGAGCCGGGAGGAAGAATGGAGCCGCTTCGTCTCGTATACTAATATGACACGCATGGAGGAGACCAAGGTCGCCGGCGGCAAGAGCTTTGAAGAAGAATGCAGTCAAGACCTGGTGAGTCGATAGTTGATAATCAGGCTTGATGTTGAGGTCGTTGGCAATGGCAAGCATTGCATACACGATGTCACGCAGATCTGAACAAGATCTCAGGCGAGCGACATCGAGCACACAATGGACCAGATGCGCCGATGGCGGCTCAAACGCACCGAGGGAAGGTGCTTTGAGGATCGAGTCTCGAAGCTTAATGAGACCGATGGCTCGTTTGACGTGGATTAGATTAGCTGGATTTAGATCCTCCGTATCTTGTGTCTCAACATCATATCCAAGGTCATTGATTGCCCTGTCGATCGATCTCATCGCTTTCTCGACGGCGTCGAATGGGATCCAGTTGGTGCCAAGGAGAAAATCAATTCGTCGAGCAAGTACAAATTCTTGGACAGTCCAAACTCGACTGAACCTGAGGATCCGTTAGTAAATTGGACATTGCATCCTAAGAATGGGAGGGGCTCTTGACCATAAAGCCCTCAGAAAGCCAAGGTTCCGGAGCCTGTAAAGCAATCGGTCGATAAACGTTGTGTTGGGCCCCAGATTGTTTGAATGGTAAGGAATATCGTGGAGTTCATCGAGTATCGAGACTGCTCTAGAGGTATCCCCTTTTCCTGGTCCCAGCCATGCTATCACGCGGTCCGCGTTCCGGTAGATACTCCCCATCTGCGCAACCTGAGCGCTTTTTTCTCGCAAATTTGATTGATTGATACAAATAGCATCAATCCAAAGAAATCGACTTTCTGTTGGAGAGCGCAAAGCTTGCAATGCTTGGGCCAAATTCTGTGTTACTGGCATAGAATAAGACCAGGAGTTCCTCCTGACATGGATGATTTCCGGGACGACAGCTTCACCCCAGACATACGATAAGGCTTCGTATGGAGGCTTGTCCAACGTTCTGTGTTCGACTAAACGGCAGTGGACTGCGCTGCCGGCTGTACCTGGCAGAAGCTCGAGGATGCGGACAGAGTCGGAATGCTCTAATGGCTGGTATTCATGCTCCGGCTCGTTATTTGTAGCCATCGCAGAGACTCGTGTGTTAAGCTGAGGTACGTTGCTGGTGTGCGTGAAGAAGATGAGAAGGAAGATCAGCCGCACACAAGGGTGTTGAGCTTCAGCCTCCCGCACAGCCCGCGCTAATGCACGCCTCGAGCTTTGTGGCGCTCTATATCGCCCACTTCATCACCACACAAGCAAGACCTCTTTAGGGTTGTAGTCAATGAATCATTACGACATTACATAGTACTAATCCTGCGAACCTCGCCTTCACTAGTCCCTTCTAGCAGTCCCCATAGCTCAATCCGTGCCCAAACCTGAATACCGGGTTCTCGGTATCAAAAGGAACATCTTCTTTCGAAGCCTCGACCGCCTCCATACTCCTAGGTAGATCAAATGGCAACTTACCCTGCGGTCCATACCCATCAATACCAAACACGACATCCAAGAATGCCTCACCCGCCGCACCATAGTTAGCCATAAGCGCCTTGGCCTGCTCCGCGATCTCAGGAATAGCAGCAGGACGATCGAGGTAGATATCGACGATAGTCGGGACAGAAGCGTAAATAGCAGCCTGGCGCGCGCGCTCAGTGGTGTTATATTCGAGGGAGCCAGCGTGGTAGTTCGCTTCGAAGCCACCAGGGCGGGGTTCGTACGGGGCCTGGAGGCGGAGAAGTGCGATGTCCGCTTCTTCAGGCGTATCGACGACCGTGATCTCGCGCTGAGCAAGGAGCGTCTTGTTGAGACCTTCGGTGTAGAATTTCATACCCGTGGCGTGCTCAAGCGGCAGCACGGTGTCGTTGTTTGTTAGGAGCGTGAAGGACTTGCGCTGCGTGTCCTTGCCCACGGCTACGAACTCAGGGGTGCCGACAAGCTTATCCGCGGCATCGACATCAACGAAAGGGTGTTCGAAAAGGCCGAGGAGGAATTTCTCGCGCAGCAGGCGGCGCACGGAGATGTCAATACGGTCTTCGCTGATAGTACCATTGCCGACAAGCTGGAGGATGAGGTCGAAGCGCTGCTCGCCGCCGAATTGGTCAGCGCCGGCGTTGAGAATCTTCTCTGCGCGCTGAATCTCAGTGAGGTTCTCGGCGCCCCAGGCGCGCGCGGGCATGTCTTGGCCACGGATGATGGAGTCGGTGACGAGACCCCAGTCAGTGACCACGATGCCCTCGAAGCCGAGCTCAGTGCGGAGGAGATCGGTCACGATGCCTTTGTTCATGCCGGAAGCGACTTCCTCGTATTTGGTGCCCATGGGACGCGAGTAGTAGGGCATGATTTGACGGGCGCCGGCCTTGATGGCGGCCTTGAAGGGGATGAGGTGGTGCTCGAAGTTGTTGCCAGGGTATGTAGCGTTCTTGCCGTATGTAAAATGGCTGTCCTCGCCGTTCTCAACGGGACCGCTTCCGGGGAAATGCTTAGTCACGGTGGTGACGGACTGGTTGCCAAAGCATTCACCGGTGAAGCCTTCGATGTAGGCAACAACAAGCTCGGCTGTGAGATTGGCGTCCTCACCCATTGTCCCTCCAATGCGGGCCCAGCGAGGTTCAGTTGCAAGATCGACCTGTGGGTGAAGTGCTGATCGAAGACCAATGGCCAGGTATTCCTGACGGGCAATGTTCGCGAACTCCTTGACGAGCGTTGCATTCCGCAAGGCAGCAAGACCAAGACTCTCAGGCCACTGAGAGAACGCTGTAGCGGCAATTTGCGACCCAAGAGCATCTGTGTAGGAGTGTCGAGGATCCGAGGACATTGTGACGGGTATGCCAAGGCGTGTGTTCAGCGCAGATTGCTGGACATTGTTGTACCACTGAGCCGCAACACGCGGGCTGTTGACAGTTCCGGCGAGGTTGAAGTGCGTCTGGAATTTGCCCTCGAGCGCAAGCACGGTGGTGTTGGCAAGCGTGCTGCTGCCATTGGCTGGGAGGTTCAAGATGCTCTGGAATAGCTGTCCGGCCTTCTCTTCCAAAGTCATACGTTGGATCAGGTCGTCAACGCGCTCGTCCACCGACAGCGATGCGTTGCGGTATGGTAATGCCTCTTTATCGCTCCGTAGTGTGAAAGCGTTGTGCTGGAAGGATCTAGCCGGTACAGCCTTAGACATGACTGTAGCTGCAAAGAAGAAGCCAATGAAGGCCTGCTTCTTGCGGTCAGATCGTGAGCTTTGGTAGACCATATTGATTGATGAGGGCGCAAAGTATTCTGCGACATCTGTAAAGTATAATGACATACCTACTATTTGTATTCCTCCCACTGCTTGCACGGCACAGTCGACGTCGTCAAGGCGCAAGCCACTTCCGAAGAACACCCATAGCGGAGGCTATAGCCGTTGAATCTTGCGCGATGGTGTTGTGCCAAGCTGCGATACGAAGAACGTGCTCCGCCCTCGAATGCATGCTAAGGTGCCATAGTCGACTGCCGATGATGATGCCAAGCTACTAGAATGTGGGGATCGTGGAATTCGTGATGTGGGGAGGTGTTCCTGGGGTGCGTGCATCCTTCCCGCCCCGGCTTTTACCCGAACCAGACCATATGATTGGGTTCTCGGCGCATTGTTCGCGTGAAAAAGAACTGCCGAACGGCCCCTCCACACAAATCGGGGTAGCATTCGCACTGGTGCACACCGTCATGTGAGGTTCAAAGCCGTGGTCTCGGTATAAGTTGGTCCACTGGCCGGGTGGCAGGCCTGTTTGTTGACATGCATGTTGACATGCTCTGAATCTTGGCATGCTTCGCAGCTTGTCATGTACGATGCGCTAATATGTTGTTGTGCGGCCGATGACGGACAACATCTCATGATGCTTGAGTAACATGGTCGTTGTTGTGAGCCGTGAGCCGAGGCGCCTCGAGTCGTGGGCGCGGACAGCGGATGCGAATAAACGGACGTTGACACGAACTAAGAACCGTGGCTGGTCTTGAATTTTTCCATTCCTGTCTCAAAGCCATATCCTGATTGCACATGCTAAATCGTTACGTCGTGACATGCAGCCTTGCACACGAGACTGCTGGGTATCATCTTCCTCACCGTTGCTCCCCGCACCGTGCACACCCTCATCCATATTCTTTCCCAAAACTAGTAGAATCCTTTCCTCGCACTTCCCCGGCCACGACTCTCCTTCGCATGAACGCAGCAGATGCTCATTGCCTCGCACCAATCTCTCACCATGTACACCTCCAACTCCTTTTCAATAGCCAACACCTGATCATCCTTCTCCACACCTAGGATCGCATTGCCCTTAATCTTGAGCTCGTTGTTGTACGCCTTAATCTGCTTTTGTGTTGCTCGCCGGTACGTGCGAAGGTTTGCGTGGCTATTGAGGTAGGCTGTGAAGTCCTCAAGGATGATGGGGTCGTACATGAGGATCTTCTCGTGCCAGCTTGGTTTCTTGGGGTTTGTCGTTGGTGGTATGGAGCGTACATGTGCTGTTATGGCTGAGCAGATTGTGGCCTTGATATTCACCCACTCCAGAAGAGATGTGAGAATGCGGAATATTGGCAGGGGGACGCGTTCGTCTGGTGAGACCTTCGCAGGTGTTGAAACCTCCTGGTCAAAAGCCAGCGGCAAAGGAGGAGAGTCCTGAAGCTTGCGTACTCGCGACGGCGTAGGCGAGAAAGCCTCCAGTACCTCGTCTTCCGAGTCAAGAATCTCCTCGATATCAATGAAACGACCAGACCCCTTCGGTGGAGTCGATGGAAACCGCTGCGGTGTCTGCTGCGGCGAGATTAACTTGCGTGATGTAGGTGGAGCCGATACAGGAACAGCACAAATCCCACTCTTTGCTTTTGGAGGTCTACCTCGACGCTTCCTGGGAGAGCCTGAGGTCATGGCCTCCGCGGATGCCGATGCCGATGCTGATAGCGTCGATGTGCCCGGGGGAGGGTTGTGTTCTATACTTGGAGGAGCGGACTGGAAGTCGTCAATATCTGCAAAGCTTGTCTGTGACTCAACATTCTGGTTCGATGGAGGAGGGTGGCCGTCTTCGAAGTCATCGATGTCCTCGAAAATACCGTCATGCGCCGGTCGTTTAGGCGCAGGCTCTGTTAAAAGCTTTTGCGACTGGGATTCGGGAGGCGTTGGCAGGTCTGACGAGATCGCGATCGGAACACCAGACTCCATGGCGGGACCAAGGTCATCGATGTCTACGACGGCAGATGACAAACTTGGCCCATCCTGAGCATCATCCATGAGCAAAGGTAGATCTTGTGTCCTGTCCGGCTCTGGTATATACACATTCTCCGGGTTTTCGAGCAAACCGCCATCGCCATCTCTGGTGCTCTCTCGCCACAAGCTCCGCTTTCCTTCTATGCGCTTTAGCCTTGGCCACCGTGGAGAGATTTCAAGAAGATTTTGCGGTGCATCTCTCAGATCCATTTCTGATTCTGCGATCGCTCGTTGGATCTGCCGCACGGTTGTAGGTGACTCTTCCAACGCTAGTTGGCTCGATGTGCCGAACAAAACATCTTGCTGATTCATACGCGTCACGGCAGACGTGGGGCTGAGTAGCTTCTCTGCAACTGGCTTGGGCTTAGCAACAGGCTTCGATGGTGCTTTCTTCGCCCGTGATTTTGCCTTTGTCATTACGCCTTCTGTCCCCTCGCAGGGCTTCGAGTGTTTACGGCGGGCTTTCTTCTGCGGCAATTCCCCATCGAGCGCAGTGTCATCTAAAGGAACTTTTGTCGTGCTCGTACGTGGCGCGAAAAAGTCGGTCGTGACTGCTTGCACGTCCACGGGTGTGTCTCTCGATGCGTATCGACCTGTCACCAGGTCTGTGATGGTCCTGGGCTTCTTCTTTGGCGCTTTGCCCTTTTCTGGAGACGATGATCGTGATATTGTTTGGACACCTGGCAGCTCGACAAGCTCGGCTCGGCGACGCTTTGTCATACCTAGGACTGCTTCTTTCGACATTGTGGTGTTACTGGCGACCTTGACAGTCGGCGATTCGTACGTGAAATTGGTAATGAGACTGGTGAAGGCACCAGTAGTAGCCTCGCGAGTCATAGGCCTATTCTCCTTCCCAATAGACCCTGTCGATGGGCTCTGTGCAACCGTGTCTCTCGGAGGCGTCCAGTCTCGTCGTCTCGAGACTGCTTCGTCGAGGTCGAGCTCGTCCAAGACTGGATCTGGTGATTTGCGCTTGAGCACATTTTGCTCTGCTCGTGGGCTTTGCGGCATATCCCATATAGACGTAGCCTTTGGATTCGCAGCGCCTTCTGTCTTGGAGTCGGCGTTGACTTGATCCTTGTCGACCGAGAAATGGGTTGACGCGACGTCTGCATCTTCCCGTGACGCCTTGCCAGCTTTAGCAGCCGCCTTGGGCTTTGTGACCCTCGCCTTCCTTGACTTCGGCTCTGACTCTGTGACGTCGTCGTCGACCTTTTTCTTCGCTCGCGGTTTTCGTGGCTTGCCCAATTTCGTCAGCTTCGGCGCATCTGCTGTTGGCTCTGCGGGTGTTTCGACCGTGGTCTGCGCTTCCCCATTCTCGAGGAACGGTGATTTTCGCGTAGGAGGAAGTCGAAGCTCAGGTTCGAGGGTGTTGGTGCTGTTGCTCTCGAGCTCTTTGTTTGCCTTGGGTTTCCGCCCCCTTGGCTTTGGCCTCGGCTTCTCGCCATCTGCGACTGTCGAATCCTTCGCAGCTCGTTGTCTGGACTTCTTCGTAGGCGCGGAAACTTTCTCTATGCTTTCTGCTGAGCCCCTCCGCGACTGTGCGCCGCGGCTTTCCGCAGAATCATCGTGCAGCTGCTGTGCAAAGTGCTCTGAGCGCACAAGGCTGCTCACGGTGGCGAATCCCCTTGTAGCCTTGTCGGTGATGGGAGCTGCTCGAGAGCCGGAATTCAACGCGCCGGGAGTGTGCTTGCGTGGGCTGGTAGGCGGGGAGAGGGCAAATGGCGAGGATGGTGGCATTGCGACGCGTCGTGTGGGCGCTGCAAGGCGCGGGGAATTGAACGCATCGGGTGCGGGCGGGGAGGACGAGAGTACGACGAGTGTGTATTCCTTCCCGGCCATTTGCAGCAAGCGAGGCTGCCACCTAAGAGCCAGCTTTCGATTGGGCAGGTACGGCCTATGCGCCGGGAGGGTGCATGGTGTTGTGGAGTTGTGGAGGAGGGAAGGGTGGCCTTCAACCGCGCATGGGCCCACCGCTTCGCGAAAACACATGCTTTCGCGTTCAGCCTTTCTCCTCTCACACCTTCACACAAACTTCTCACAACAGAGACTGTGCCTGCCCGAAGAGTGCTTTGAAGCTCCAGGGAACCATCTCGTCCGCCATTCTCAAATCGAAAACCCCATCGAGCTAATTCGAACCTCACTTGAACAATGGCAAATACCAAGTCCTCGCTTTCGACCTCTGCACACTCACCCCATGCCCTGATTAAGCTCAGCTAAGCAGCCAACTTCGACCTGGAGACGAGGCCTAAGCTGTATCAAAGCTCCTGGATATCAAGCTTATAGAGGTCCCTTCCCCTTGTCAAGGTTCGCGTTTCGACGAGGTTGTCCGCAGGCAACTCAACGCCGAGATTTCGCTGTTCAAGACAGCTCCACCACTCAAGCTCTCACTTGAAAGCTTACCTGTCTTGCATCCAGCCTTGGTATAATCCCTTGCTTTTTCTGTTCATGGCCTTGCCTTCGGCTTTCCTCACATCCCAACGCCCTCACCGTAATCCACTGACACCCATCGGACCCCACCAATGCTGCTACGACATTCGCGCCAACGGCTGACGCGGCGACAGGGCCGTCAACTTGAACCCACCTGACTGAGTCTTTACGTGCTTATGTCGTTGCAAAAATGCAAGCACTGGGTAACCAAGCTGACGCGTTCGGCCAATAACGCGGCAACTTCATCAGCACTTTCTACCTCACCAGCTGACGCCCATCACGACAAATGTTGAAGGAGCCTAGACATTATCAGTTAGCAAACACATTTGTCTCCATTGCCTCGCACGACAATCGACGTGCCTGCAGGGCCTTCAAGTCGACGCCGCCAACGTCGGTCGTCCACTCAGCCACAACAAACTTGAACCCGCCTCCCATGCCGTCAGCATTTGAATTGATGTGAGGCTCCTACGCCACAGTCATTCCTTACTGGGAGGGTCCAGCATTGCGCACATCAAAGAAAAGTTAGCCTTCGTTCTCCACGCATTGTCAACGTGCACGATCACTGACTGTACTTTCTTCTGGGCTTCCGTCAGCATGTTATCGATCTCCAGAGCGATGTCGACATACGGATTTGTTACCTGAGTACGAACCAACCCGGCTCCTCAATCATCCACAAAAGCCTTCCGTTAGCCAAGGCCTTTCAGAATTCCAAGGGAATCACCGGGCGCGTATGGATTCTACCCCTTGAAAAAAGTGCTTGCGTATAGAGTCACGATGGTATCACAGCACCGCCTCTAGGTCAGACGACGTGCATGCTGACGAACAGACAAGTTCATGACCGTTCATTCTAGAAGACTACACCAACACCGTCTCCTTCTTCGGTACGAAGCGATCTCGCTTTGAGCAACGCTGCTAAGGACGTCTTCATATACCCTCCTGAGGGTCACCGAGGCTGACATGTATGAGCGTATGAGAAGAGCGGCGCCCGGTACAAGCATTCGACTTCGTGCAATTTCGGGTTCGTGATTGAGAGGTGCCTCAGGCGACTTCCTCCGGAAAGGTACAAAGAGCTATCCCTGTACATGTTTGCCAGTCATTGTTCGCTACGGTGTAACATGGCGGTGGGCAGCTTACCTGACATGGTGTTCATTGGCGACAACGGAGCTGCTATCCGGACGGCAAAGATGCTAGGAGGCCTTGGAAGAAGGCAGCTCGCTGTCGATTGCTGGTTGTCTCCATGGATATCGGCCTGGCGAAGGCATAGTTGAAGGTGGCATTGCTTTGTGGGTGTGTAGGGTAACTGGCGAATGCAAGTCAGCAAACTCGAAGTCCAGAACCTCGCAAAGAGAGATCAGCATACGAAGAGCTGGTTGAGAGACTCAAAGCTCTCACGCCACCATTATATCAGCTCTAGGACTGCTGCCAGATATCAGCTCTGGGATTGCTGCCAGTGGTGTCGGTCTTGTTGCCGAACTGTCAGCTCGACTGCGCGAGCTTGACCGAAGCAGGCGCAATCGAGGAAAGGAAAGGGCTGCTAGGACGCGCCCAAAAGATCCTGAAGCGTTTCTTGAGCTCTGCCTTAGACTTTGAAGATCTCCATGAGCATCTTCGTACTACCGGCGGTTTTGGAGATGGTGTTGAAGCCGGCGAGCTGGAGCTGCCCTTCCTGGTGGTGATCAGAAAGGAGTTGACGATCTCCAGGATAATGGTTAACTACTCGAACTGGCATCAGGAAAACGATGGGATGAGCTTCAGTCGACTGCTTGTAGCGGAGGAGGTGGGCGTTGGTGAGGCGGTTCGGCGGGGGTGCTGGTGAAGGTGGTGGAGCTTGACGCGCCTCACACTCACCTCCGCCTCAGCCGGGCACAGGCCGCTCGCCAACTCAACGGCATGATAGCGCCAGGGTTCACGATGTAGGAGTTGTATGCGATGAACATGGTCCGGGATGTCAGGGCTGCGAAGCTGCTTTCCAGGTCACAGGTTAAGAAAACTTGCAGCAAACTGCAGCGCATCACGAACATGAACATGGTGCAACATATAGAAGCGGCTCCTTTGGACGGTGTGAACATAGCGGCTGGCGCACTGAATACCGTCGCTGCATATTCACATCCGTCAAAAAGATACGAGTGCTGGCAGCCAGCTTCCAGTCCTCCTCCTTTCTCAATAGTCATATCTTGCCGTCGTTGTCTCGCACTCAAGCTTTGTTGGATCCGAAAAGAACCGGTATAGGCCCGTGACATTCTTCTTGAACTCATCTTCTGGCCGTCTGTAGTTGTTCCCATGCATCGTGCCCTTTCGTGAAATCGCTGGCTTGCTGTTCACACCAGGGTTCGCCCTTCTCTTCTCAAGAACTCTCATCCCGTCCACTGTCTGCTCTTGAAATTGATTGTCCCCTCTCTTGAGGGCTCTGACAATCACGATCAGACCTGCTCGACCGTTGTCCAGTGTTGTGGCCTGCACACGCATCAGGTTCCAGCCAGTGGCTCCCGTGCGACCATGAGGACAGGCATGCCGCAATGCCCTGCCTGGACAGCATATACTTTGAGCCTCTTTCTTTTTTGTCTCTGATGCATTTTGGATGCATGTTTGCTCTTCTTGGCCTCTTTGACTGGCTCTATTGCAGTTGTGCGCCGTTTGCTTGCTCGAGACGACAGCGCGGGACCACCACCACATGTTTGCGTAAGGCGAGGCATGCGGCGATAACCCTTTTCAAACCGAGACAACGATTCTCCGTCTTTCATTTCTTCTCCGTACACCCGGGGATGGCTGGGCAATGAGCGCGATGAGCACCCAGGTCTGGAACTTCAGCGGTGGGAGGCTCTTCTCTGTTCGAAGAGAGGAAGAGCATTCTGGGAGAGTCGTCTTCTTCTGCTTACATGTCTCCTTGGTGTAAGGTGTGTAAATGATTGGTGAACTATTCGATGTCGTCGTGCTGAGAGTGCAGGGCATCTCAATGTGTGAACACAGATTCGCAACGTTGTAGCCAGCAATGACGGTCCTCTTCGAGAACCAATGCGGTCGCGCGCGTGAACATTTTGGTTTCGTATCGAAGGCCTGGTGAGTAATTTTCTTCGACTTCGAGTTCCGTGTAGGTGTTCAGACGGCAGGAACGGCAGTGCCGGGATCAGCTCGGTGTTGTCTTGGCATTATCAGAGCTATTGTCGAGCTCTGTCTGTCACTTCACAACCCCAAGCTGCCGGCTAATACAAATATACAAGATGAATGCATCCAATTCTTTCCCGAAAGTTCCTGCTTGGCGTTACCAACCTGCCCAAGCCCTCCCTGCGATCTTGCTCGGCGCCCGCTACCGCGTCTGCGCAAGCCTTCACAACGGTCCTGGGGGTAGTCTCTGTGGCGAACAGCTCTGTGCCGCCTACAGACCAGGCAATGTAAAATTTGCCGCTCTCGTTGGTGCCTGCTGCGGTCTGCAGGATCGTTTCAAGATTTGGTGCCAGGACAATCTTGCCCGGCCATGGAATCCTGTGGACTCCCTAGACCCAACAGAGGCTTGGTGGTGGGAGGCTGTCAATGTTTTGTATTCCCAATGTGAGCGAAGCTTGGTGTTTGTCGGCGTCTGGCTTGATGACATGCGTCTACGCCAACACGGCTGGTTTACGAGTAGGTTCTGATCTAGTTATGTCTACCAAAACATCTGACCATTGTCACAGCGAGCGGAGGCTCAACTACCGAGATGTGGGAGATCAAAATCCTCCCAAAACCATTTTCTTACTTCCACACCAAGCACTGCGCATTCCTAATCCAGCCGAACGACAACAACTGGGAAGCTTGGAACGCCAGATCCACATGTCACAATACGCAGGCAGCAGACCTTCCACGTAAGTCTCTCAACTTGATTTGATATTGCTTCCGCTCATGTAGGTTGATAGTCGAGGCTCTAACACACGTAAACTACGCCTTTGCGTATATTGACCCAACGAGCTTCGAAATTACCACTATGGACGCTCAAACCCCCGTCAGCACATTTCAAGACGCTGTCAATCTCAAGGCCCTAAAGCTAGATCTCAAAGTCTTTATTAGTATTGGTAGCTGGACATTCTCTGACAACGGAAGCACCACTCAACCCGTGTTTGAAAATATTGCCCGCTCGTCGACCAACAGAGAGAAGTTTGCGAGCAATTTGTTGAAATTTCTTAACTTATACGGTTTTGACGGTGTTGATCTCAACTGGTATGACATCTGCAAGCCGTCTGGGTAGCTGATTGCTCAGAGGCTGACGAAAATCAGGGAATATCCCGGCGCACCCGATCGCGGGGGCAAGGAGGATGATACTGCTAACTATGTAGAGCTTGTCAAGACACTCCGCTCTACCTTTGACAATTCTGAACGAGACCTAGGAATTACATATACGGCGCCCTCATCATATTGATACTTGCGGTGGTTTGACCTTCCTGCAATGGATAAGCATGTTGACTGGGTCAATTTGGTCAGTATACATGCCGTGTATGAACATTTCAACCTTATCAAGCCGCTGATATCTGGGCCAGATGAGCTACGATCTTCATGGTGTATGGGATTCAGATAATCCAATGTGAGTACGACAAGCATAAGGGGCGACCACAAGGCTAACCATCTTCGAAGTAGCGCAATTGTCTAGGGACACTCCAATCTCACCAAAATCAAGAAGGCATCTGAGCTGTTCTGGCGCGTTGGAATTAACCCTTCCAAGATTGCTCTTGGCTTTGGTTTCTATAGCCGAGCATTCACACTCGAGGATCTGAGCTGCAACACGCCTGGCTGCCCATTCAGTGTAAGTTAGCCTGTTGAAACTATTGCTTTATGGGTTCTATCTTATAAGTTTGTTTAGCTTACTATAGTGTAATGTAGGGCGGCGCAAAGAAGGGCGCGTGCACGGGAACAAGTGGCTATCTCGCCCACTACGAAATCTAGGACATTTTTAATAAGAATAGCAAGAAACGAGATATCACGGTGCATCACGACGAAGAGGCAGCAGTCAAATACATCGCATGGGATACAGATCAGTGGATCTCGTACGACGACGCAGACACTTTCAAACAGAAAAAGGAGTGGGCCAATGATGTGGGCTTCTCGGGCTCCCTGATTTGGGCTTCCGATCTGGACGACTACAACAACACCGCACACAAAGCTTTCACTGGCAACAATGACCTTGGATCCCGCGACAGCCTCGAGAGTGATAATATACAGCACGACTTTGTCGAAACCGCCAACTCTTTCCTCGGCCAGGGCTGCGTCTTCAATAAGAAGGTCTTCCAAGACGTGACGGCGTATGACTGCGGAAAGGACATGGAGCTCGTGGGCTACGATGCCCACGGTTGTAGCCGCGACAAGAATCACAAAGATATGCCCTGCGGATGGCCCATGTGCTGTCCTGCGTCGGCGCGTATGAAAGACAAGTTTACGTGGCGTGGGAGCGGCGCGGAATGTAACGGTAAGTGTCACGGGAGTGAGGTCAAGATAGGCGTTTCGTCCTGGGGAGGTACCACCTTCGAGGATGGCGGTGATACAGACCAATGCAATCGAGGAGGCAAAGCGTTGTGCTGCACGGTAGAACTCGAGGCCGTTACTAGTGGCTGCTATTGGACTGAGAGATGGTAAGCAAATGCCTACTATTATCGGAAAGTAGCTCACAGATAGACTAACTGTTTCACAGTGACAACAAAGCCTGCGGGGAAGACGAAGAGCAACTGGCACACGCGTACAATATCAAGAACGAATGCTTGGCCAGTGACAAGCCGAAAAGCGAAGTCAAGCGCGATTTCGTCTTCGGTATCGCAGTCGGGCCTAGAGGGCAGAATTATTGCTGCAAGAAGGACAGAAAAGCCTTTGACAAATGTCACTGGATTGGCTCGGGAGACTGCGTTCAAAATCAATGCGCCCGCGACGAGGTCACTCTTGCAACCAGTCCTTACGGCGATGTTAGCGACACGTGCCGCTGTAAGTCCTCCCCGATCCCGACGATATTTATCGACCTCTGTGAAGCTTACAGAAGTTTGTATTCTTGGATGAACAATGCTAATGACGCAACTCTCTTTCTGCAGGGTGGCGTGAAAAGTCGCTATGCTGTACGGCCAACCAGGACACCCTGAACACACTAGTGTGCGACTTGAATATCTGCGAAGTGGACTCAGAACTGTGTGTTGCGCCCGATGCCGATGAAGAAGACTATGTGCCTTCTGATTATTATCCTTGCGACGACAACGCGGAGCTGTGCGAGACGGGCGGTAACGAGAAGAGACGTCTACACGCGCGAGCTTTGCTAGGCGTTAATTCCGGAGTCAAGTATACTGCTAAACTCGCTGCGGACCTGCTAATAAAGATTCCCTTCGTTCCTTATCCTTCAGGATATGGCGCTTTGTTCACGAACAAAAATGGTGGTCTAGCCACGCTGCCGTGGCAAGGAGGTATAATGATGGCGAATACTGTTTGTATGGGTGCAGCTATTACATACGTTGCCGCGGCAGATATGTCAAGAACAGTTAGCAGCTACACTGGTAAAGCTAAGAACATGATATGGAACGTGGAACATCTCTGGGAGGTAAGTATCAGATGCGACCGCTCGCGACTACTCCTCCCATAGTTTGGATGCCGATGGCTAATTTCTCCTGCAGCACAACACTGCTCGCATGAGGCTCGAGGGTGCCGCCAGGGGAAAACTGGTTTCGGGGAAGGATGCCTTGACAGGCCCGGTTGAACCAAAAGCCTTGACAGGCCCGGTTGAACCAAAAGCCTTGTTCAACGCATTAATGACTGCGTTTCCCTCCGGCACTAAGATACCCGACCTTGGCCAGGAGATTGTCAAAGGCCTCAAAGGTTACGGCTCTCTTGACAAGTTTGGGGTTGACTGGAACGCGCCAAAGAACGGACTTGAACTGATCATGACATTATACGGTACCATTGGCTATCGCTTTCCCTTTATATATGTCCCTGCCGACATGAACGGTATCAAGAACAGGGTATTGTCTGGCAAAGACGCCATTCTCGGAACTGTGATCGACGACCAAATAGCCCTGGCGCTAGATCAGGCCACAGGCGCACCAGCTGCGAACTTTTTGATGAGTGGATTGTCCAAGGTATGTTGCCCTTTGTACCCTAAACGTCTGACTCTTTGCTAACGTTGGTTTTCTCTTGATAGACGTTTGGTGCCGTTAGTTACTATAATACGTTTAGTCAAGACTGGCATGGACCTCTGAAGGCAAAGCGCGACCTGTACATTGTGGCGCAATTTTTGGCCGACACGTTCACAGGCATAGATAATTTCCCAGCATTCCTCAAGGAGTTCGACGCGCACTACCTTGAATGGGGAGGCATCAACACCCAGAAGTTTATGAGGTTCGCTACGAGTCTGATCTGGGAACAGTTGGAGGCTGCCTGTGCAAACCCAGAAACGTCCGCTAAGCATATTCGGGACTTGATCCAGTCGATTTAATGGTCCCGGGAACATACGCAGGGTATCAAGTTCCAAAACTTTATTTGATGGCGTGGTTAGTCTGCATTGCGCAAGAATTGTACCAGAATTACATCGGCATGGAGAAAGCGGAAACAAAGAGCACAACACTCGTGTATCAAGTTCTTTACTTCTTTGTGTCTACCCTGAAGCGCATGTACGATGTGACAGTCAAGCTTAAGCTAAACTCGAAGAAGTCCTAAGCCGTTCTAGAATTGAACTGATACATACAAATGTCGTTGACACATGGTCTACTTGCCTGGGTATTGGTAATAATTTCCAACTTACCGGATTAGGCCTAGTGATTGTTTACTAGTACAAACCAGCGACTCCGTAGATCTTCCATCACTCCTATTCCCCACTCTTGTTGCAACCATGAAAAACCATTCACTGCCCGCGTTGGCTTCATGATCTACCCACAAACATTCTAAGGAGCAAGCCGCTTTGTGCTTTTGTTCGAGATGCAAGCACGTTTCCTATCACAATTGATTCAAGTCCGGCCCTTTCTTGCTCGACGACGCTATCCACAGCTGGACGCTCTGGTACCCCCTTTGGCGCTTCCAGACTGCCGACGCACGATGGCTGATTCTTCGAAGAGTAGCTCAAATTTACCCGCACCTGTTACCGAAGCCCAGGAGTACAAAAGGTTGACCGGCGTCGGCCTGAGGAAGATACAGCCTAAAGGACAAACTCCACTCGTAGATCTTATGTGTGATAGCATGAACTCAAACAGTTTTCCTGATGAGAACATGGAAATTCTCAAAGCCTCGCATGCAGATGATTCTTACGTCAAGACCGATGCGCCCCGGGGTTTCGTGATATATCGAGCTGTATACGGGACGGAGAGCGATGAGCGATGGAAGCGGATCCTAGGCCAGATCCGGGACAGAATCGCAAAATCCCTGCCGAAGGAACCCTGGCAGTCGAATCCGCCTTTCGAACTGACGGTTATAGAAGACGAAGAGAAATTCGCAGGCGCAGACTCGCACACCATTCGGGATGCATTCCGGCAATGGGTTGCCAGCGACTTACCGCCTCGAGTGCAGCATCCTGAACAGGCGGGTGGAATCGAAAGTATCAGGGCCATGATCGAGAACAAGACCGTACACGAACTGTGGGAGTGGCAGCCCGGAGAGAGTTTACATCCTTGCTGGTCAGCTCCCCCGCGATGGTGTTTCTGTCTCTTTGTGGATGATACTTGCCTGCGCTCTTTGGGCCACGAGCCTGAGCCTGGTTTTCCTTTTCGTCCGGTGGTCAAGATTGTGAACCTGCGTTATAGCAGAGGCAGGTGCGAGAATATCGCGGAAGGCTGGGAAGACGGTGAGACAGATGACCCTCAAGAAGATAGTGGGTGGATGTATATGAATGCTTCTAGCTACGAGTCATTTTATGAGCTTCTGGAGGAGGATAGCACGAATTGGGAAGATGAGCCCTGGTATATGAGACCGGTGAAGGAGGAATATCCCACAGCGAATGATCTACTCTAGGCTTCTTCTGTAAACAGCGAAAATCTTTACATAAGTGCATCTGTATTGCCATGAATATCGTTACATCTCAGAAAAAGATATAGCTGCATATAGATATAAGCAAGTCAATATTAATACAGTATAGAGCCCTAGAGATCTTACCTTATTGTTCCAAAAATGAGTCTCTAACTTGAAGAAATAATCGAAAAATGTCAGTTTTGCAATATATCTATCGCAAAGCTAATAGTTGAATTCTAATCCGCCGTTACTCTATGTGCCAATTTGAGCTGCAATTCTGCGTCTTCTGTTTGAAGATACGTCTTTTTACCACAAGACAGACGTTGGGAGGGACACGTCGTGGTGACCATGGTGAAGGATCGTGGTTGACAAATCCTGACAGCTGGATTGCCGAACGCCTGAAGTGTGACGGGACCCCCGCAGCGCTGCGCGTTCTTCCGCACGCATAGACGCTCGTTCACAGCGCAAATCTGCCACAATATTAAGAGCCCGCAAACTCAACAGTAGGATCTGCAGCCCAAATTTGAAAGACTTATGCTAACGCCTGTCTCAGCTATTCAGATAACAGGAGAATGATCCTAGGACATGACCTCGCGTTTTCAGCCATTTTTAAGATTGACTCAGTTATCTCGCGCGGTCCCGGAAAACGACAAGGAGGCCGTTGAACTCGACACATCTGCGACCATCTTTCGTTCGACGTCGAAAGACGTACTATACCGTTGCTGTACTTCGCGCGACTACACGGCGCCTGGAGCGCACCCATTCCAAAGTCGGAGTGGGGGAAAATGTCGGACTGCACAAGGAATAATGATCATGTGCGGCTGGGATATGAAGCCAGGAGGGACAAGAGAACAGAGACAGCTCTTCTTGACCTCATGAACACTTTTCCATGCGTGAAGGACTTTGCATGGCATGAATGGGAAAGATACCAGAGTATACAATTCATTAAGCTGATTCAGCGTCAGCCTAGTGGTGCCATGACTTAGCGTTTCACTTGTACCCCTCAAAGCCATGTTTGGCAGCCCATTTCGCAATCGCCTCCCTTCTTTGATCTCGAGAGAATTGCCCGGCAAGCTCTCGGCCCTCCTTGTCCTCCTCATCCAACCACCACGGATCGAATTCCTGAAAGCTGGGCTTGCGGTAGGCAATCTCGTGAGCGGTGTCGTCCTCCTCGGTTGTATCCTTGGTGTCAATCCCTCTTGCAGCAAGGTTTGCAATGATGACGTTTTGTTCGACGATGTTGTCTCCGTTGTCGCCCTCTTCAATGCCCGGCGGGACGTAATCGACAAAGCAAGCCATAGATGGATACTTGAGCTTGCATTGCTTCCACCAGGTATGGTGCTCGGTCTCCTCAAGAAGACTAATACATGTCAGCGTAGATCATTTCCCACGATCCTTGGTGCTGCTCGGAAAACCTTCACTTACGCAAGAGCGGCTCCAAGACTCTCCTTGGCTGTACCGAAGGCGGGGCCAATGGCCCCTATCTCGTCCTCCAGCTGCTCTTGAGCTCCATGATGATCGAGCGCCCATGTCTCCTCCAGAGCGTCCCAGTCGACCTTGCGGAAGTTGTTGGCCCTAGCAAGCTTCTCGATACTCACCTGAGTGGCGCGCGCTTGATCAAGCCGCGCTTTGTCAGTAAGGATTGTTCAAGCGCCAATCTAGCAAACATACATCTCGAGATGAGCAGTAGAGCTCCTCGGCGAACCTCATCGCATCTTGGAAGGCTGTAGTATGGACTATCGTAGGAGTTCTGGAGACCGTAGATGTGGCTGAAGCCGCAGACATGATAGACGTTGCAGACTTGACAGTTCGGAGTGATGCTGCGGAGGTAGTCGAAGTCATTATGGATGTTGTCAATCTTGAAAATACGAAGGTTGAATACTGCAAAGTTGTAACGCGCACGATCTACGCGCAGAAGTAGCGGTGCGAAAGCGACGTCGATACAGGGTCTAGTTTGGCTTGCGCAGCCCCCACTAGCTCATGCGTCTGTCGCTAGCTTCACTCTGCACTTGATGATGGAGTGAGAATCCAAATGGTGAGACTGAATGGGTATCATGGTTCAATCATATTGGTACAACTAGTAATACAAGGCACATCCGCCCGTTCACTCCTCTGGGCCTTGCCAACAAACGTCTTGCACTGCGGTCTCGTACTTCGTAACATCTGCTGGAAGATCTTGTACCCATATCCACAGCCTCACCAGCCTATAGCCAGCAGCCTCGCGCTCACGATTTGTTAGCTCATGCTATGTGACGCTGCTCAACAGGCTTTGGAGACTACAAGGATTGTGTACATACATTGCGGCAATCTTGTGCTCGACCATGAGATCTTCGAGCGCGGTGCAGCACAACGCGTACTCAATGTAGAGGAAGGGCGGCAGGTGGTCGATGTAGCCGGTGCCCTTCTTGATGGCATCTTGGAGCTCTCGGTAGGCGTTCTTGTACTGAGATGGTATTAGACTGTCTTTCGTAGCCCATTTTGCATATCACTTACTCTGCCGCGCATGGCTACGAAGTCATTCTCGATCGAGACGGTGCTTCTGAGTGCCATTGTGGAGGTTTTCGGAGCACTTTGGAAAGACGCTGGAGCTGTAAGCGTGTGTTTCAAAGTCCACAGATTTTTGGTACGTACGAAATGGTGATAGGTGCTTTGGAGAGAACTGCAGCACAGGCAGGGGGTAGGCAAGAGGCACCCACGCAAGCCCCACCGGGATTCACGCTCACCTCTGGTCACAGCAATTTTGACCCAGCGATAATCCTCACGTGGCAAAGAATCAACTTTGGCAGGCAGTCGTGATTGAGCTATATTGTTACACTCTAGAATTACAGGACGTTTTGGGAAGCTATGAGGTTAATGGCTGATCCCCTTCAGCCACTGGTGGACACGGGAGCGCAGCTGGTCGCGACTGCGGCGGCTGCTCTAGGTCAGTGACGGCTCTCGGGGTGCTGCAGGGTAGAGCTATATGAGCTTACATAACACGCCAGAAGAGCTCTTCCTCGCTCGGGAGGGCCACGCCTAGCAAGGGGTGGGTTGCGCGGTCGAGCTGTGAGAGTCAGATGCTTGTTTGAGACTAAGTCAGTGTTGACTTACAGCAATGCTCTCAAAGAGCAGATCGAAGACCAACTCATGGTCAGCGAGGCGGGCGAAGCGATTCGCGGCGCAGGTAGAAGAGGTATTCATTCTCGTTTCTTCGAGGTGCTACTTGTGTGAGACATGGCTTTGATGGCTACGTCTGAATTCATAAATACGAGGATGGTGAGTTGTTGGTCATGAGAAGCTCCTGTGAACGAGAGCCAAAACATCACCACAGGCGCCGCTCCGCACCAACTTACGCCGTCACCGTCACTGGTCGTTTGCAAAGAAGGCTCGAAAAGTCACGCAGTTCAGTTTATCCGATCATAAATAAAGTGACCACGGCTTTTTATTACAATTGGACCAAGATATTTGCGACGTTAATCAAGTGTTGTCACTATGGTGCATTAGTGTTATGACTGCTGCCAACAAGCCATGGTAATTGAAGAGAGGTCTCAAATTATGTACCGTATTTTTCGTCTGTGCGTTCACAAAGAGTGGTCGCGGAATCAAGGCGAAGAATCGAGATATCTCACTCCTCAGCACAATGTGGCCGTGCGGCTTGACGCAGTTGGACAAAGGCAAAAAAAAAAACTGAACTCGTCACTGAGCCTCTCCCAGTGTCTATTTCGACATCTGCAAGGGTCATATCGAAGATGCTCATCATTGAGAGGGAACTGACCATGGTATATTGCCATGGAAATGTATCAAGATGCCGACGTGTGAAAGCGGTCACGAAGTGATCATTCAACACCGTGACTGGAACCTCAAAGTGAGCAAATCTAAATCAGGAAAGATTTTGGAGCTACACATGAGACCTGGGCAGATAATTGGTGCCCAGCAGCACCTGGGCTCGCTGTCATCGTCGCTATCGCTGTGAGCAAGTCGCCTGGCTTGTGCTTAGCTACCTCGTGTGTTGCAACTTTTGCCCCCTCAGACTTTCTCCCCACTTTGCGCTCTACTAAGAACAACACAACCACACTGGAAATGTCCTTCAAGAAAGCTTGCGAGTTTGTTTCCAGCTGTGTGCCATTCAAGCGTCCAACAACATCTCTCGACCGTTCCACTTTCTATTCACATCCAAACGCGCCACTTTCGCCATCGAGCTCGCCTGCTGGCGCTCGCACCCAACAGAACTCTCAAGGTCAGTCCGATCTCTATAGAGCGAATTGGGCCCGGTTCCCAGAGCCCGTCACTCATTTGGTCTCAACAGTCACTTCACGAGATGCTCGCCGTGCGACTTCAACTACCAGGCTTGCGCAACTAGGGCGTCGGTCAACAACCATCCATATGCCGCTGCTCGTATGGCCGCTCCAGCACTGGTACACCTTCGAGCATTGGCAGCTGCCACAACCATTGGGGCTCCTGTAGCGTGCTCCGGTGCGACTCCCCCTAGTCAACCTTCCTGGGCTGTTTAGCATCTGCTCTTTCGACCCGAATGGGAGACGATGTCGCACTAATCAGAGAGCTGTCTGAGCCTTGCGAGATTCAAGTCTATTTCTCGCAACCGTGACTGATCGTTGGCTTCCATAGTGGCATCTGCAGTATCACTGCGCTGATCTGTTATGTGCATCTCAGTAAGTCGACCTCCCTCTCCTCCTTGTTCCAGCAACGATGAATCATTACAAAGTTCCACGACCATCAACGAACCGGGATCCGTCCCCACCTCCCGCCCGTTAGAGCAGGGAGCCACCAACGCGTCTTCGTTCGCCGGTGCCGGAAGGCAGTGACCATTCCGCTCGAGCATGCAGCCATCCAAGAGCCTTCGTTCGACAGGAATGTTCCAGATGTCCAAGCACACTCGCAAACACACTGAGCTTCTTCATTCCGACACGAACGCCTATGTCGTCTTGAGGACGATGACTGACACGGAAAGCAGGCCTTCAACGCAAGTCTTGGACTTCTTGCTCTTCGTCCAGCCAATACAGTGGGAGAGGCAATGGTGGTGGGAGAAAAAATCGCATCAGAATGGAACCCCTCTCCCCACTTTAGCCACGGGGTCGAATACAACGCAGCTGTGGAATACTTGACAACTGAAGCTGCTCGCAGAAGACATTCATCGAGATCGATGTCATTGCTGTCAAGCACACTTAGTCTCGATTTTTCATTATCTTGACTCTGAAGAAGACCCCACCGCCCCTGTCCTCCGACTCACGCGCAAGTTCTGCCATCCTGGTTCTTGGTGCGCAGTGATGGAAAGCATAGTTACCGAAGCTGCCCTTCCGTTCATTACCAGCTGTCCTCACATCCGTAAGTATACCTTCACAGTGATACTAACACCGCCTGTATGTGATCCGCGAACGCTGGAGAGCTCCACGACACCTCCTAACAAGATGATAATTGCAATCCATTCTGATGCTGTGACATCCAATCTGCTCGCTTGCTATCACTTGACATGCAATCTCGGCCTCGACCCACTCCACCGCTACTCTTTCTCGAGGAAGTCCGCAGCGCCGTCGATAATCTTCGCTGCAACACCGACCCACTTCCTCACCTTCGCATCATCCTCCTCGTCAACACCCTCAACGATGCCGGGGAATGTAGCGCCGGCGTAACCGGTCCATTTCCCGGGCGCGAAGACGACGTGCTTAAACCAAGGCCTGTCGTCGAGGCCTTCTGGGTGGAGAAACTGGCGTTCCAGGAGTTTATACTTTGTGTTCGCATTGCGAATAGCGAGGAGGAGGCGCACGCGCAGCCAGGGCTTCCACCAGGGGATGTCGGCATTGTAGTAGTCGTCCAATAATTGCGCGGCTGTGCCGTCGTGGATCGCAGCGGCGAAGGCAAAATGGGAGGCTGCGTGGTCGAGAGGCTTGAACACTTCCTCTTTCCCGTCAAACTCAAAATTGCTCTGCTTAGCCTTGGCCTTTACGCTCTCGATGTAGTGCTCGAGACCAGTCGCGTAGTCGGATGCAGAGAGTTGGAGGACCGGCGTCTCGACGAGTTTGGCGGCGACGAGCGCCCACACGCGCGCAATAGTTGCGTGGTAGTGAAATCCTGGATCGCCAAAGCGATTCATCCAGTCGAAAGAATCGTAGTTGCTGTGGTAGTGATACACGGGATCGTTCTTTCCCTCGCCGAAGCCCATGTCGATGCTCGGCACGCCGGCGAAGTCCTGGAACGCTGTAAAGTCGCTGCCGGAGCCCATGGTGGCGATGTGCTGGTCCCATGTGTCGTTGACGGTCTGGCCGGGCACAGTCTGGTCCGGCGATGCGACGAGCGGGAGCACGTCTTGCACAACCTTGCTGAGCAGAGGCGCGGCGGAGAGCTTGAACTGCGGACCGCGCGCGCCGACGTCAACGTTCAAGTATGCGACAGCGGACCCGGAGAGCCAGGGGAGAAACTCCTCGACCCACTCTGTGCTGCCGACGAGACCGTACTCCTCGCCGTCCCAGCTGGCAAACACGATGGTGCGCAGCGGTTTCCAGCCGGATTGCAGAGCGATGCCGAAGCTGCGGATCACTTCGTTGAAGGCGGCGCTGCCGCTGTTGGGGTCGCCTGCGCCGCCGGCAATCCAGGCATCGCGGTGGTTGCCCAGGACGATGACTTCGTCGGGGATGGTGCCGTTGATGACGCCGATTACGTTCCAGAGGGGTGTCGTGACGTATTCTTGCTCGTTGATGAGGTTGAGCGTGAGATGTGCTGGCGAGGGCCCGATGTTGTACTCAACACCCTTGTAGTCGAGACCGCCGCCGTGCCAGGATTTGCCGAGGGAGGATGCCTTGGGTCCGTGGCCGTTCAGGGCTTTGAGCAGAGGGAGAGCGTCCTCGTATGAGATGGGGATCGAAGGGATGGAGGGGATGGCATGGTCGACGGGCAGGCGCGGGGCCCCGGGCTTGGATGGATAGCCTGGTGTCGTGGGGTCACCAGGAGCGAAGCCTGGAAGTGGTCAAGACATGGCACGGAGAGCGATACATGGGAAGACTCACTCAAGAATTGCACGCTGCCGCGCTGGACACTGCTGGGCTCACGCGCGGGGCCGTCGGGGTAGGTCTTGTTCCCGTTCTTCTCAGTGACGTCGCCATCGTCGCCGGGGTCGCTGTACATGACGACGCCAACCATGCCACACTCCTGCGCACGCTTGACCTTCAGGCCGCGGAAGACGCCGCCATACTTGGCCAGGGCAATCTTGCCGGCCAGGTCGATCTTGGCTTCCTTCAGGTCCTCAAAGTCCTGGTACGTGCCGTAGTTGACAAAGACGTAGCCACCCGTAACGTTGCCGGACGCGCTGTAGCCGTGGAAGGTGGGCACGCGGTCGGCAGACTGGCTCGCCTTGTCCTCCTTGAGCACGTTCTCCTCGAGCCGCGCCTCGTACCGCACGGCGTCCTTGTCCAGCAGCGCCAGGCGGTGGCCCTTGGGGTAGTTGATGTAGACGTCGTAGTCGACGATGGTGCTCTCGACGCCAAACTCCTGCCAGCGCTCCTTGGTCCACAGCGCCTGCGTCAGGTTCTTGCCCGCGAGGTGCGGCCCGCTGGTGTAGTACTCGCTCCACTCGCGCGCGCGCTCGGCGTCAGGCGTCTCGAGCAGGATCGCCTGCAGCTCGTCGTAGTCGAGGCTCGTCCGGCGGGCCCACGCTTCGGCGATCTTCTGCGGGTGTGTGTGGTCGGACAGCGTTGAGAGGCTGCGCTCCGACTGCCAGTCGGAGCCGAACAGCACCATGGCGACGAGGCCGCCGACCAGCACCAGCGTCGACAGCACCGTCGTGCACCAGAAGCGCAGGCGGTGGTGCGGGTAGCGGTCGCGCACGTACGGCCGCACCTCGACCGTCTGGATCAGCGGCGTGTGCTCGGTCGCCATGGCGGGCTTCTCGTTCAGCGCGCTGCCCTGCATGTGTGTGTGTGGTAGTGACAGCTGGGCCAGCTCGACAGCTTATGTCCGGCGAGCTGTCAAGCATGCACTGAGCTGAGCTGTGATTAGCGGCTATGGCGTCACCAAGCTTCCCCACATCTTATCGCTCGGCAGGCACCCGTCTATCAACCACCACTTATCATCGCGACACGGAACCACAGCAGCCCCTGTTCGAATCAGCTATCATGGACCTCGCGCTCTCCCCGGGCATTTTGTGGATCCTATCACTCACCTCTCTCGTTATCGTTCGCGTGGTTTCTGCACCTACTTCGTTCGGACACCAGGTATTGCTTCCGCCTGCTCTTCGCTCTTGTCACCGTTTGTTCGCTACCCTTCTCGTCCTGTCCCGCTGAGGCCTGCCTTACTGCCATCCACCCCTCAAACCACGGTCATGGCTTTCCTTGTTCAGTCAAAATCAATTGTTCCAAAAAGCTCCCTACATAGCAGCGAGTTTTCCGCGATTGTGATCTCAGCCGTGCACTGAGCGAAAGGGCATGCTGAGATTGGAGGCGAGTTCACCTCAGTTGTACAAAACATTCAGACTAGCTCTTGTCCGGCCACTTCATACATGCCTTCATGCTGTGAGCCTCTCACAGCAACTGAAACCGCGTGGGAAAATGCCTATATCGTCGTAGCCTTCCCAGGATATCTCTGGCGTCTCGTTAAGCGCCCACACCAGCAGCCTTGCCCATGAACTGCTGCGGCTGTGGCACAGCGCCGCTCGGACCGTCCCTAGCCAGTCAAGAACGCCACGAAACACCAGAGGTATGGGAGTGACAACCACATACGAGGAGGATTGATGTAAGACTATGCGAGTGCTGGACTGCGCCGCATCAGCCTTGCAACTTGCATGTATTGCATGATTTGGAAGTATTGGTAACCATCGGCCTGGGAGGCATGCGCAGGCAGATGCGAATGATACACCGCAGCAACTAATTCCGCAAAGTCTTGCAACCGCGTCATGCTGCAGTGGCTGTCCCCAGGCTGTTCTGAGTGATCAAGCTCAGCCTCTGCGCATGAAGCTCAAGCTCGATTCCAGGCTAGGCCTATCTTACGGCGTGTCTTGAACACGAGGGAGTGAGAGGACGAGATACAAACAGCATGTATATTTCTGACAGCCTCACCCCAGCGGTACTATCAGTAGCGTAGCAACTTACACAAAAGATTACTTGAACTTCTTCCAGCCATGAGTCGTGTCTCCACCTCCACTCTGGACCACCAATGGGACGCTTTCGAGGTCCTCAACATCCAGTGCGACAGGCGTTGCGTTGGCCGGGCGCACTCCATGGGCCGCAAGTGTCGTAACGTTGTCAATTGGAAAGACACGGACACCTTCTATGGACTCTTGGACGACCTGTCCTCCCAGGCTCTCGATGCTACCAGGCTGCGGCCACGTCTTCGGGAGCTAGCCTCAGTGGGATTGTGCAAACAGGTCCATCGCCGCGCTCAAATCGACGACATGATCGACGCCTGGACGAATAAGATCAGGGCTGCCGCTCGGAGAGTAGAGTTGGAGGAGCTGGAAATGGAGACTTATTACAGCAGAACCGACACCAGGAGCAGCACTGCGTCTTTCCGTGCTCCAGCTACTCGCAGAACGACATCGTCAACCTCAACCAATACTGTGGAATCATCTTCGACAGTGCAAGACGAGATCGATTCCACCCTCCGCTGTCTCGAGGCTGCCCGTGAACAAGAGCGTATCCTCACGCGCCGCTTGGCCAGCCTGCAAGCGTCCAACGTTCCACGCACACAGCGAGCCATCCAAGACCGCACTACATCTGCGCCCTCTCCTCCGGATACTTCGAGTGTTGCCTCTTCCCGCACTCTGCGCAGCCCGACATCTACAACGTCACGCCGCTCCACCTCAAGCCCACCATCATCAGACTCGTCTCCACCACCAGATCCCCACAGACAATCCCGTGCCTCTCCATCATCACCAGCACCCGCCCCGTCGACTCGCTCCCCTCGTCCAAGCTCCCCGACCCCAAGCCAATCGACCCCCATCCCGACAACGGTTGCCTCCCCACCATCCCCCACCGATCAACCCGCTCTCCAACACAGCCTCACCCTCCTATGGCACGACTTCCTCGCGACCCACATCTCCCTCGACGCTGTGCCTGCCTCTCATCTCTCCCGCGTCTCGCCATCTTCCTTCGCACCGCGCACCGAAGACCTTCACGACACGCTTGCATCGCCGACACCTTCGGCGACATCCACCGAAGATGCATCGCAGCGTCCTCCTCCGCGCTGCGCACTGACGCACGTCCGTCGCCGCGCCGTAGCGGACGATTGCCCCATCTGCTACGAGGCCATGAGAGGGGACGAGGGGCTGGTGTGGTGCAAGGCGGGCTGTGGACAGAGCGTGCATGGGGAGTGCATGGATGCTTGGAAGGCTAGTCTTGGCGGGAGGGAGGTGCGGTGCACCATGTGCAGAACCCCATGGACGGAGGAGTGCGGTTGTTGAGAGTGTGGTGAGACGGTTGGGTGGATGACGGACGGAAGGAGGTTGGATGTACTGCGTTTTTCGGATACGTGGCGGCACCGTGTTGACGCGAGAGGTCTGGATGTGGTGATTGATGAGCGGTGCTAGAGCTGTATGATGGACTGTTTTTACTTTACTTGCTTGATAGGCAGTGTTCCTATTCATGTCAGCTTGGGACTAATGATGGTTTGAATAGACAGTCTCTCCACAATGTCTCGTGTCTTCTTGCTTATTGCATGACCGCGAGTCAGTGCCTGAATGTTGCAGGGAGTTGAAGACGCGTTCGTATCTTCTCCAGGTCTTCCAGCGTTGTGGTGCGGCGAGCGGAGCACCCGTGGAGGGTAGCATTGGCATACGGGCGCGGTCACATGGCGAGTCTTTGATGTGCTCATGGACTTATCAATGCAACTGGACATAAGCTTTTCACGGACCGTGACGGATTGACTCTAAGGTTGGATTCTCCATTCTGCAAGGAAAATTAGCAAATGGCGGCTCGGAAGTATTCTGGCCCGGCGTCTTTCTGGTCGTCGTCTTTGGAGCCTGCCGGTTGGTATAGGCCCGGAAGAAGTGCCATATCTGTAGGGGTAGTAGCCGCGGATGCATGGATGAGATCAACGCCCAGAAGCTGGCAGAGGGATCCGCAGGGTGAGGTCTGAGGTAATGAGAAAAACTGAATTTGCGGTGTTGATGGCGACCATGTAACCGGATTATCATGATGATACGACTAATCAACGACTGATGAATGAATCTATCCTGCCCAATGCGTAACCTCAAGATCCACCATCTGCTCAACAACCATCCTCTTGATCGCCATTCGTAGACCAGGGATACTTGGAGTCTGGAAGATCCTCCGCTCTTGCTTCTCACATTCGCTGTCATGAATCTCCCCAAGCTCGTGCTTCTCAACTTCTGTGACGTAAGCCGTCCAATCGTCCTCCCCGAACGCCCTCTTGATATTCTCAAGCTTCGGCGTGAGACTGTACTTGAAGCGTGATCGGGGGCGTTGGGGCCGCGGAGATTGAGGAACCTGCTTGTTGGGTGGTTCTGGTGCCGGTGCCGGTGGTGACTCTCGTTTGCCGCATTTCGCAGCAATCTTGGCTAATACTTCATCAGACAGCAACTCCTTACTGAGAGCTTCGTACTCTTTCGACTCCTCTTCTGAGAGTGGCTTTCGCGGCTTCCGCGTCTTCAGTTCTGCTGCTGCAGCTTCCCTTACTTCCTTCACAGATTTGTGTGCCATGCTAGCCGACGCGGTTGGCTTTGATGTGTTTGTCCCGTGGGCCTGCTTGGTATCTTTGGCCTTCGGCTTAGACTTCGTGACTTTGGAGGGACCTGGCGTAGCTGGTGTGGTAGTTGTGGCTTTTCGCGGCGCTTTGCGGGCATCTGTTCTGGGGGGCAGACGGCTTTGTGTGTGCCTGGCCGGCGCTGGAGTTTCTCTTGATGGGATTACATCCATCTCTACGTCTGCGAATGCGCGTACTATTGATCGTGGAGCTGCTTTGCCAGAGTCGAAGGCGAGACGTGGCGATGCATGTGCTGCTGACGTCGGTGAGATTGCTGTTGGACGGATGGTCGTCCTTCCTGAGGTCGGACTTTTCGAGATTGCGTTGTTGCGCAGCGCCAATCGATCCTCTAAAAATGCGGGCACTGGAGTTGATGGATGTTGCATAGGACTGGCTTGCCATGAGCCATGGTTGAGCGAACCCTGAGCGCGACTATCGCGAGCGCGCCTGGCAGTCTTCAAAGGAGTATGTTCCATACTCGCAGGCCACCCTCCCGTTAAATTTGAGAAGTCTTGGGTCGACCGTGGGTGTGTTAATTGTGAAAGGGCTGGCATGAGGTGTGGGGTGCTGCGACAGGTATGGGTGAGTGGGCAGTCCATGCGTTGCCATCGAGCGCCTGCATCACTACGCTAAGTGATGGCATGCGCTTCCCACTTCATAAAAGAGCCACGAGCACATCTCAAGTGACGAAGCCGCGGCCGAGGAAATATGTTTGCGACACATGGTGGTCGGCTCCTGCTTTGGCAAGTTTGTCTGTTTTGCCTAGGTACCACCTTCTTCAAATGACTGCACTTCCTATGCTCGACCCGAATTGAGCGAGACAGCTGCATTTGACCAGGGACAGAAGTTTACCTGGGGGTCAACCATGTACCTGCTATTGAGTTTGATGCATGGTATTGTGCTTTTGAAAGAAGCCATTGCGATAGCAATTGTCTTCTCTATCCTCAGTAAGCATGCGAAGTAGGCACCGGCGCATAGCTCGCAGTAGTACCAGCTTTGTCGTGTCCTGGTCCGTGTGGCTGCATGTTCCTGGTCCATCCTTCGCTGCTCAGCGTGAACTCTTCTTTCCCATTTCCGCTGATCCAGTCCTTAGTAGGCTCAGACGCATCAACAGGTTCTTGTTCTGGAGACGCGTGGCCTCTGTAGTCGGTGCGTGCCACCCAATTAGTGTGGTTGCTTTGCGCTGACAAAAGACGGCCTGCTGAGGTGTGTTGCAGGAAGGCGCGCATCGTTGATGGCCTCGCATGACCAAAGATGGTAAAGTATGTCGTTGCGAGAGCTGACATTGTTGTCAAGGCCAGTGCAAAGAATGCTGGGATGCCGTAGACATACTTGTACTTGACGCGGCGTGTGTAGCTTGTCACTTTAGGCATCTTTGACTCCGGTACAGCTGTTGCGTCGCGCTTTCGGCTTCCTGTAGGTTCGAAATGGAGACCTTTGGTCCCCAACACGAGGTTGGCAGCGAGATCCGTCCAGATCAGATTTAGTATCTTGGCTGACGTGGGCGCCGTTCGCGAATACTCTTGCCATAACCGGAACAAGGCCAGATTATTCGATCCAGAATAGTCACTTGTGCTTGTGGTTTGACCGGTCTGGTAAGCGCTTCCAAGCGCCTGTGCTGCAATATCTGCACTCGGGAGATTCTCGTGAGATCCCAGATAAAAGGTCTTCCCTGCGTAGCCCGGAAGGTATAGTTCGTCTTTTCGTACGGTGGACACGTTGAGCCGTGCCGCAACTTCTGGAGCCACGATGCCCCACAGGGGATTTCCATGCGCCAGCGGCATGTCGCTATTCTCGACTGCCCATAGTGGCCTGGATTCCTCGTTCAGGTATTTCTTCTCTTCAATGGATTGTATGGTAATCCCAGAGAGGCCGTCGGTGCCATTTAACAGAAAAGAGACAGTCTTGATGGATGCCTTGACAACAGACATGCACGAGTACATTGGCAAAGTCCACGCGGAACTGGGCTCGAAGAGTAGCGACGCACTTCCGTCTTGTCGGCGAGGGGTACCGTACAGCAAGCCGCACTTCCCAACCATATTGGTTATATTCGCAAGGTCGCCATCTCCTGATCCGGCGCAGACCAATTCTGAATTTACGTTAATCAAAGTCATCGTCTACGACACGTATGACACTCACCGGCAGCGCCGAAGTTGTTGTACATACGGCTTCCCGAGAAGGAAGTGGATATGTTGAAGGAATTGTTGTAGACGGGAAGCTTAGAGGGGAAATCGTACTCCTTGGTGGCGTTGCCGAAAGTGGATACATTGGACTGTCCTACATCGAGATCGTGCAGATAGCCTCCAAAGCTTGCCGAAACCTGAAGAGAGCTGGGTCGAACGATTAACATTCGACTCACAATCTCGCCTCCTGGGTAGTGAAGCGGAAAGGTCTTGTTCATCGTGGAACTGAGATATGAGAAAGCTTGTAGATGTGTCGTTTCATTGACGACATTGGTGACGTTCATGAAGGCCATGGTCAGGGCATTGTTGAACCAGGCAGCCTTGTACGCTCGCAGCCAAAGCTCAGGGTTCTGCTGAGTGTCACCTCTCTCCCATTCAGGATATGTCCGATTGAGATTCACGAAGCCTCCTCGATCAGTCAAATTCAGTCGGAAAGCTGATCCAGGACTGGCGCCAGAGGAAAGTATCTCCAGCATTGTAGATGGTATAACAAAATCGAGGGTGAGGTTTGTGTCGACACAGACGGTTTCAGGGGCCGTGAATAGAAGGTCCTCAGACCAGCTGCTGCCATATGCGCGTGGCGGTGGCGAACTATGGTTGCGGAACCCTATACCTCCGTTCTTCATATCCACTACGAGTCCCTCTATCGCTAAGTAGGCATCGCTCAAGACTCCGGTAGATATTGGCTGATAAGTACCTTTGGTGTAAGGAGTGGTGCCGTTGTCAATCGGAACGCCACGTTCATCGTTGTCTATTTCGCTCTGGACATACGATCGGTACTGAATGTCGAAAGGTCCTGCTACGGAAGGCTCGAAGCCTGCCAAGCCGCTGTGCAGGCCCTCAATCATGGTCGAGGGGACTTTGGAACTATAGTACTCAGATGAAACGTGACTGCCTGTCGAGTTTCCGAACTCAGTGAGTTGGTTTGACGAATTTGGACACACGAATGGTGTGAAAGCGCCGCAGATTCTACTCCAAGTGCCCGATACGGCTGTGCGTGGGGGTGTACCAAGACCGAAAGTTGATGGATCCTTAATGTAGCGGAAGGTCTGCAACGTAGACTCCGTTTCTGCAACAAGTCCTTCATAAAGGCCGAGCGGGGTGACGATCGCAGCAACAGCGATGAGGACCAACATGAAGATCCGGATCCATGACATGAAGAGCGTGCTTCTGTTCGCAGAAATCGTTGCGGCAGAGTCTGTTCTGAGGATGACGGGCCATAACGACGAGTGCAGGAAGCGGCTGATGACAGACCTTCAATGATCCAGAGAAATTTTGAGCCCGGTTTTGGCAACACAACGTACCATGACACCGCGGTCTCCGTTACAGAGGGAGAGTGAAAGCGGAGCAGCCCCAGTAGTATTACTGGCAGTGCTATTGGTACGCAGACCTGAACTTTGGAGAGTCAGCCATGTAATGTGTGGTATGTCCAAGATTACTCACCCATGAAGACCGCTGCAGCAATCATACCAGACACCTGCCCGACTGTGAGGTCCTCAAGCTGAATCATGTTGATTGAGGTGGATGTGACAGTCCAGAAAGATGACGGGGATGCGCTCGCTGAGGGAAGCCTTGTCAGGGCTGCCATTGTGCTCATATGTCGTTCTAGATGAGGATATGTGTAAGGGTAAGCGACGAGATGCATGGGTCGAGGTCATATCCACTCGTGATTGGTGAACTACAACCTCACAATCTGAACTTCCCCAAGCCACTCGTTACATGCATCGAATGCGAGAATGCGAGGCCGTTCCCAAAAGCCTACTCAGATACATTCACTGCCTCCTTGCTCGAAAAACAGCAGCACCTGCATAAGCTGTCGGGTGCACATCGTTCTCTCGATGAAGGATATCATCGTGATGTGTAGCCGTCCGCGAAAACTCAGAAGACGACGTTGGGGGCGAGAACAGCATCGGTCTTGGCGGCATCCAGCGCTGGCGGAAAGCGCGACGATGATAGGCTCACCCGAAATAGCACCCACCACAGTTGCATTGCAATACCGCGTGACTGCCCCAACGAAGAGTCTGAAGCAAAAAAAGAAGCATCCAAGATGAGCGGGCTGCGTACCCGAGGTGATTTCTCGCAGTGTAAAATTGGGTATATCGCTACAAATGGTCTACAACGAATCGTACAAAAACAGAAAGCGTGATTGCAGCAGATGACGGTGAAATGATGCTGCAGTGCAAACGTGAGAGAAGGCGTGAGGCAAGACATTGGCGCTTGAAATCGTATAATCGTGGGGGCGTTTAAATGCATGAGCATGACTTAGCGCATGCTGAAAATACCGTTACGGTAGTAGCTGGTCTCGTTGGTTCTGCCCTTCAATGACGCCCACTTCGTAGAGATGCTGCGAATCCCCTTGCGATACTGCTGAGGGGCAACTGAGACTTCGATAATCGGGGGACAGTCAGGCAGAGCTGTGATCTCCTCAGCGCTCATCCTGGAAGCAGTCCTGGCACTTCGCGGTGGGTGGAGCAGCAGAGGAGGAAGGGCGGCAGGCTTCTTGAACTCGACAACTTGCTCGATGATGTTGTCGATCTCTTCGCAGTGCTCCATGGTCAGGCCAGACAGCCGGGGTTGGCCCTCAGAAAAGATGCTTGGTGACCTGGATTCTACACTCTCGCTCGACTGGCGCTCCGATGCAACAGGCTCCTCAGCCTCAAGCCCAGCGTCTCCAGACGGGTGACGTTCTGATGCAGGCGACAGCGCAGGCACGTTGTCAATCTCGAGCTCGACCGGCGTCACGGGCCGCACAGAGTCGTGTGTACGAAGCCCGCCGAAGTGGAAGTCAAAGTCTTCGAAGCGGCTGGGTGTCTTACCCAAGAACTCCTGCGGATCGCATGGCGTGTCGCAGTTTTCAGCGAACTTCTGGCACATCTGCCACCAGCTCTGGCTTTCTCTTCCTGGAGGAATCACAAGGCTGGCGCGCTTTGGTGGAGGCGATGGGGGCGCTCGCTCGGGAGGCTTGAGTTCGTCAACTACGGGCGACAAGACTTCGGGCGCGCATGACTCGACCATGGTAGGTGCGTCATGTTCAAGAAACGACAGACGCGACTGGATGTCAGACAAAATGGCGCGGTGCGTGGCGAGCTCTGTCTGCACACTCTGGAGCATCTCAAACATCTGCTGATTGGAGTTTCGCAGCTCTGATCTTGTCGTAGAAGCGTAAGAAGCTCGCTTCGTGCTCATGGTGATGTCTGAGAACCTGTTCAGAGTGGTGTTGCCTTTTGGCAGGTACACCACATCGTCTTTGCTTGTGACATCCTTGCTGGCATTTTCGTCAACGACCGGAGCTCTTGTAGTCAAGTTCTTGACTGCCTTTGCGGCTGCCTCCTTGGACGAAGTTGCGGGTTCCTTGGGACGAATCACTGGCTCCTTGAGATTCGCTTTGTCCATAGCCGTACCGGACAGATGTTTCCAGGCCGGATGGCCGTGTATCGGTAGTATGGTACCAGGGTACGAAGGTACTGGTGCAGTCTTTGAGGAAGCCATGGTGTGCGTGGGAGGTAACAAGACCAGCTTGTTGGTGGAACCGTTGGATGAATCGTGCGGATGTCACAACTTGCAATGAGCGGGCGTACCGTCCTTATGATGCGCTGCCGCGTTTCATGGGCTACCACATTCTTGACAGACGCATTTTTCTAGAAGCGCTAGTTTCGGTCATGTTGTGTGACAGAGACTGGGTTGGTTTGACCTCCAAAGAGCAGGTGCGCAGGGGCATAGCAGCCTTGCGGGGGTCAGTGTGCGACTTCAGAGGGCGACGCGCAATGCACGGCTATGGTCAATCGCGACTGTAACGGCATCGAAATTAGTGCATAAAACTGTCTCAAGACGCTGGGTGCAGATGCTGGTTTCAGGCCCGGACTGGCGTTTCGTCAAGAAAGGGAGACGAAGCGGTCAGGAGGGGTGACCTGGCAACGCTAAGCCCTACGGCTAGAACGACCAATCGGGTATGGTTTGTTTCATGACTGGCGCGCATAACACTACTCGCCCATCTCAGGGCATGAAAACATCAAATTTCATCAAATTTGCACTCATCTTCTACAACATGGGGTCAATCCTTGCGGTGATCAGATTGTCTCCGCGCAGTATCACTGCCATACAGTCGTCGCGCCGACACCGCCAATGGCTTTCACTCTTCCGCCAATTTCTAACGGACTGCCCTCCCAGATCACCCAGTCCTTAAGGTCTGACTTGCTCTCCTCCAAGCCCACAATTTCGAACAGGTTTGTACCTACGAGATCAAGAGCGTCGTCGAAAGACAGCCGGCCCTCGCTGTTTGCGAAAACAATTCCAGCAAGCAGCCCTAGGTCTCTAGTCTCCCAAGTTTCTTCAACGCCAATACCCAGGTTAACACCCGCGTCAAGTAGTATGTTGGTCGACACGTTGGTCAGTGGTGGGCCAGTGAGTCCCCGGCGTTGATCCCAGCTTTGAGCATGGGGGAGCATCGGCGCAAGGACAACAGCGATGTTCGATGCTGCAAGCTCGTCTGCCACCAGGTGTGCCTCTGCGCCGCCGATGATCACAATACGGATCTTCTGTGAGCTAACAGACTCGACTTGAAACTTCAAGCGAATGACGGATGCAATCGTGTCGGCGCTGTGAGCACTCAGGACAAGTGCAGACTTCCCCGCAACCACTCGCTTCAACCAAGCCTTCTCGGTGTTGTTTGTCTTCTCATCTTGATCACCACTGATGGCGTTGAGCAACTGTGACCTTAGACCTCCAATGGCGCTCGATATGCTGGGGGTCTTTCCCCCCTTAGCTGCCAAGGTCAACGGGTAGTGCAATGCCAGTTCTGGGTACATGATGGCACCTTCCTCCAGCGCATTCTTGGCTCCTGTGTTGAATGCAACACTCACGCCTTTAGAGTCAATGCCGCCCTCTCCAGGAGCTGTGAAAGCTGTGATGACACCATGTTCGAACGCTCGTGTAAGCTGCTTGCCACCAAAAGACAGACCATCGACGGCAAAAGTAATGCCATCTTCGACGTATGGGCCGTCGTGGGTGTCACCCTCGGCGTCAATTTCAGCGAGACCGAGCGACGAGCCAAAAGCTACGAGGCCTTGTGTTAAATGACCGTCCTTCAAATAGATCTTCTGAACAGCCGGATAGCTAGCATCAAGCTCTGCAAGTTCGGCAATGCAGGTGCCTACGCAGGCAAGCTTGCCATCCGAAACAATGGCCACGTCACCGTCCTCAATGTGGGTTGCAGCACTCGACATGAGCCGCTTATGCACTCGAGATAGGCCTGTGAAGACCACTGCACCTTGTACAGTTGCAGTGGTTGGCTGTTCGAGAAGGTTCTTGTCCGGCTCGGTGGGTGGTGTAAGTGGCTTCTTCAGCTCGACAGGATCCGGGAACTGCTTCGCTCCATCGATCCAAACCTGAACTGGTGTCGCACCTGCACTCAACGGATCAGAGTCCCAAACCACAATGTCGGCGTCGAAGCCTGGCTTGATCTTTCCGACCCTGTGTCCTAGCCCGAGAAGCTCAGCAGGTGCAGAGGTGACGCCTGCAAGCGCAGCATGATATGGCAGTCCGTAGCCGTACGCCTTTGCTGCCTCGAACACCACATGCTGTGAGTTGAGCACAGGGTTGTCCGATACGTACGTCGGTGTAATATTGTGCGCATACAGAATCGCACCAGCCCGCTCAGAAGCAGTGTATGCTTCTACTTTATAGTACATGTTATCGGCGAAGAGCGCTGCGGCGGGTGTGCCGCCCCAAGTGCGCTTCAGAATCTCAGGGACCAGATAGGTTTGATGTGCATGATGGAAGGCGTACACTCGGAACTTGAACTCGTTTGTGTGGCGAACGAGTGCCTCTAGATCTGGAATGGTGTAGCAGTGCGTGTTCACTCGGACCTGACCTCTCAACACAGCACCGAGTGTCTCCCACTGCAGATCTTGGCGGAGATACGACTCCATCTTGCCGGCACCAACAGCGTCGGCCTTGTCGCACCAATCGTCCTGCTCCTGTACATAGTTCTGGGCTTTCTCGAGCGCGTGGCGAAATTCCCAGGCTTCTCCCAGACGGCTGAAAGGGCCACGTTCGCCAACTTTCCCATAGACTCGCTTTGGGTTTTCTCCGCATGCCATCTTCAGATACCGCCAAGTTCGGTCAGGATCTGCAAACAAATCTTGCTGACTGATCTCAGTGCGACCGTTCTTAGGTCCAACTGCGAACTTCAGCACAAAAGCCTCGCCACCAATGTTGTTGCCGCTGCCTGGCAAGAAGAGACTCGTAGTGACACCACCAGACTTGATATATTCGAACTCAGGCTGAAGAGGATCGATGCCGTCAAGTGAGCGCACATAGGGTGTAATGTCGGAAGACAGCTCATTGTCGTCGCTTTGGAGATTTCCGAAGCTTTCCAATCCCGCGTGACTGTGCATGTCCACAATACCGGCTGTCAGCTGTCGGCCCTTGGCGTCAAAGACTTCAGTATTGCGAGGAAGGTCGCCATATTCAATATTTCGCTGAACGCTGATGACCAGGCCCTTATCAGTAAATACGTCAGCAGCGATCCATCCCCATCCCTTTCCAGCTCTTGCATCCTCTTTAGACGTGCCGGCAACGGGCTCTCCTGTCCAGATTGTGGCGTTGCGAATCAAGACGGGTTTCGTCGATTTGAGCCAGCGCTTGTTGTGGTCTCGGTGAGCACTTGAACCAACAGGCTGTTGTCTCAGACTTGCGCATACTGCATGGTCTTGTTCCAGCTTTGCGATGGACAGGTTGCTGATGGGTGGCTCAGTGTTGTTGGCAATTCTGAAGGTCGAGTAGGCAAGGTATGCCAATAGCGCCGCCCCGAAGACCCGTAATGTCTTCCGCTTCTGTCGGCGATGCAGCCGTGGACGTAGTGCCACTGCTGTTGTAGCGTCATCATATGTAGGTAGCGTCTCAGCGCAGAGTTTGTCCATGGCAGATTTCAGGTACCAGCATACGACTGAAATCGATGTGAGAAAAGCGGAAGCTCAGTGCTAGCTGTCAGGAGAGGAAAGTGGGTTCGACCTTGATAAGGTGCCTAGCCCCCGCGATTCCCATGTCACGCAACACGCAATCGATATGACGACTGGGGGTTTCCGAGATACAATGCGCAATATTCCAACAGATTGTAAGCTTGATTCTGCATGTTGTGACTGAAGGAGGTAGTTCAACATCTGTGTTTTGATGCTTCTGCGATGTTACTCTACATCGGTCGAAATGACGAGGTCGGGCACCCGATTTGGACTAGTTAATATTGCTTTATTCAGCCTACGCGCGCGTATCGCGTTCCTTTTAGCAGCGCGGGCCACTTCCAAGGTCAGTTCGTACGGCTGTTGCGGCCTCCATCATTGTGCGCACGCACCGCCTCCCGATCGTCATTGCTCGCATCTTCATTTCTGGTCTCGCGCAATGCCGAAATGTCGGCACGGTATTGCAGACCCATCGGTCGTAGCGGCAGATTGCCGGCATCGTCATCCAGCCGCAAGAAGCCGTTATCGCTCACTCTCCTAGAGCCTTTGGTCCTCGAATCTGCCTTCACAGGTCTTTGACTAGATCCGGATGGTGTTGCAGCAGATTGGCCGAGGAGTGGTCGCATCATAGGGACAGAAGCGAGAACCACTGCAAGACATGGCTCAATGCCACTGAAGATATTTGCTTTGGGAATCGTAAAGGTGATGTCGGCGAAGTCCATGGAAGACAGGACCGATATACGGAGCGCGCTGATGATGCATGTGCTAATCATAATCAGACTCCAGCATTTAGCAAGCTCCCGGTGATCAACTCACAATATACCCAAGCCGAAAACGGAGACGAGGACTACCTTCTTGTATGTCGCCATTTGCAGTTGGTATAGCGGCTGCATAGGCAGAAGTAGCACCGCTACATCGGTAATCAAGTTGATGACACCAGTTACGGTGAAAGAGGTGACCTGGTCGCCGCAGCTTCCACCCGGAATTGTCTTGTCCCAATTGAATGCGAAGGGACGACAGATGAAGCAACCGGCGAGGATAGTTGCAATTGTCCAAGCGATGATGATGCTTATGGTTACAAAGGAGCTCCATGCCATCCAACGAAACGGAAAGATCCGTAAGTACAGACACAGTATCGATAATTTGGTGCAGCTGAGGCTCAGTACCCACAGGAACTGCAGAGGGATAATAAGCTGTGATAGCTTCGTAATGGGACCGAGGCCATGCTCGAGTATGATGTCTTCGACATGGTCGTAGCCAATACCGGCTTCGAAGACACCTGTAATGCTGACTGATTGCAGGCCAACGGCAAAGACCTTTAGGTCGTTAGCAGTGTGGCAGTGGCTTCGGATCCCAAGGTCTTACACAGGCGGCGATGATGAGGTAGTCGCTATATGTCCACCTCTTGTGGGCGATAGCGTGAGCAAGCAATCGCAGGCCAACGGCGACAACAGCGAGGATGGCGAACATCAAAGCTGCGCCTAGCACTGCTCTTTGATCGTGCGTCACGATGGGAAAGGAAGTCATCTTGATATACTAGACAACGGACAGAACCTGGTGACTGGACGAGTGGTGTGCGACGCGAAACTCGATATCTATACGCTTTGCCCTATACTGACGGGCACAGAAATTGCAGATGGGAATTTCTGAATATCTGACATGTTGCGTGAGGAGAACCATTCCCTATTCCTCCAGGATTCTTCCAGGATTCCATCTTGGGTCCTGCCCAGGACGATCAGGGGTCCAGTTCAACCGTCCGCTTCCCCGGCTCGGGTCCGACGGCAGGCGCCTCACATTGGCAGCATTGCTACGAATTATTTACTCAACTAACAAAGATCGCAAATGGCTCTGTGCCATACGTTACAAAAGCGGACGAAGGCGAAATCCCGCTGCCTCCGCGGCCCCGCAATTTGAAGCGAGACGCCAGGATCATTTATTGTCTCTCGGCGACCTGAATGATTGCCCTCAACTGAGCTCGGTGCACAGCTGATGGCATGGCAATGAAGTGACTGCAGACTTCGTGAACCATTCGTTCTCTCCCATATCCACTGTCCGAGCATGCGGCAGGGTGATGTTTGCGGTGGCAAATGCAGAATTCCCTATATCTTGGCTGAAAGCTAGCAGGGTTTGACAAATCTTTTTGATCGATCGATTGGCTCTCTGGACGACCATGCGGGCCAGGAGCGGGTGAGTCCGTCTTGGGTACGGATGCCGGTCTGCGTTCGTTGGCTGCCTCAAGTTGCTCAGGTGAGAAGGGAAAGGGCAATCGCAGCCTCTGTAGAAAGCCCTGAGCAAGCGACGTTGCGGAAAGGCAGTGTAATCAAAGACGGACTACATCTCGCGAAACGGTAGCTCTGTGGTATTGACCAATACCCGATGCCAAAGCTATCGCTATATAGTTCGCCTGAGTCAGCACGAGGCATGCGGAGCATGGCTCTGGTTAGTGTCGCGCTTGGTATTTGTTCATTTGGCATCTTTTGAAGCGCTTCTCGTCTCCCACGGATTTTCTGTGCTACATCTGCAGTCATGTCTAGTTCCATCGTGGTCATCCCCCTCATCGCGGCCGCTTTTACCGTGCTGTATCTTTACATCAACAACACACGTCGTCCCAATGATGCCGAGAATATCCTCCGAAAGCTGCCGCTCATAGGCGATCTCCACCAATCTCCGATCGCAAAGCCCTTGATAAACTGGAGTGCATGGTCCAAAGACCATGGTCCAATTACAAGGGCAAGGTTGTTTGGCATCGTGCCCATCATCGTAATCAACTCGTATGAGACTGTCACTGAGCTTTTCAGTCGCCGCAGTCAATGGTACAGCAACCGACCGGCCTCAGTGAGCATGGACATGATCACTGGGGCTGAGCCGGGCCGCTCTCGGTTCACGCTGATGCATGACTACGACGAGCACCTAAAGCTCCATCACCGGATTCTCTCACCAAGTCTTGGTGCACCTGCGGCAAGTCAATACCAGCCACTCATGGAACTTGAGGCCAAGCAACTGCTCTTCGACCTCATCACTACTCTTGGCAAAACCACCGATGGCTCCACAATCAATACGAAGAATATCTATCCCATGTTAGAGCGGACACAATCCAGCGTCATTCTCGCTCTCCATTACGGCCTCCGCGTCCCGAAGTTCGAAGAGCCAATCCTCCACGAGATCATCAATGTTCAGGCAAAAGTTACACACCTTGCCGCGAATCCGCAGCTTCCAGACCTGATGCCCTTCCTTCGTTATCTGCCCTCTTTACTCTCACCATGGCAGCAATATGCTGATAAGCTCTTTGCCTCGCAAGTGGATCTTTACACGCGACTTTTGCGTCACGGAAAAGATGCACCAGGCTGGAACGCAACAAAGCAAGCTATTGCGACCGCTCAGAAACACGCGCCTGCCGACGCCCCAGTCTCGGATCTTGATCTTGCCTTCACGCTCGCAACGTCAATTCAGGGCGGTATGGAAACGTCTCCACGCCAGATCTTGTGGCTATTCGTTGCGGCGATCCAGAGCCCTGGCTTCATGGCCCGAGCACACGAAGTCTTGGACGAAGTTGTTGGTCGAGATCGTCTTCCTAGCTTTTCCGACCGCAACAGCCTAGCCTACATTGATGCAGTCACGCATGAATTATTTCGCTGGCGGCCCATCTCTCCCGGCTCCATTCCGCGTCGTGCTGAGCGTGCGGACGAGTTTGCTGGTGTGGACATCGCAAAGGGGGTCACCATCATGGCGAATGCGTGGGCCATCGGCCGCGATGAGAAGGTTTTCGATTCTGCTCTTGGAAACATTGAAGACTTCGTTCCTGAGCGCTGGCTGCGCGATGGCAAAGTACGCAGCGACCTTCCCCTCCCTGTTTTTGGTCAAGGTCGACGCATCTGCCAAGGAAAGCGCGTCGCTACGGACGGGACGTTCATGAACATCGCACATTTGCTATGGGCGTTTGATGTGGAAATTTTGCGCGGCGAGGAAGTAGATCCGTGGGCTATGGTGGTTGTGGGCTTCATGACTGAGCCAAAGCCTTTCCGATTCCGTCTTAAGCCAAGAGGTCAATGGGTTCCCGGCGTGATCAAGAGAGAATGGGAAAATGCCGAGAAGAGTTTAGACATGGTGATGGGTCTTGCTCAGGATGTGGAGAAATAGCTTTGAGCAGGTCTAGCCTTGTCAGTGCGGATGCCTGAAGAGTGTGTTCTGTTTTGGCCAAGTAGATGTGAAACAATGCATAGGGACCTTCAAGCTGGAGTCACAATGAGGTCGTCAACCATGCGACATGCCCAACTATGTCTTGACTGCTGTGTTTGGACGTCTTAGACATCTCCGCTTACAGAAGCCATTCCAGTCGATAATCACACGCCGCATCTTCGGGAGAGCAGAGACTTCGTCCATAGGAACCAATCAGCTAATGGCCCAATAGCAGGATACATTTGTCCGGATAGGTCATCCCGAGCGATACGAGTTTCATGGAGGACAACATACCGATACGTCCGTTCCAGGAACTGTCAGACGTTTAATCACAGAGCCAGGGCCGCGCATTTGTTTTTGATAAAGTGGCTGAAATGCTTATGTCAGGCCCGTTCCATTTCCAAAGACTACGAACGGAACGCAGCTGATGTCTGAATTGAGAAAGGGTGTGGGAAACCAGATCACACGCTGTATGATACGAATTTAAGCGATTCGGAGTCTTCTACACGGTGGACAGCACAGAATGATATCAGGCGGTCTCGCATCGTACAACAAGAGCGCATGCTCCGCACGTTTCGGGTATGCTGCGCCAAACAATTTAGTGTAACCATGTCGCGTTCTGTCCCTGGCCTGGACGATGAGTATCGATGCCGAGCCGTGACACGAGACGGAGGCGCTCGACAATCTACTTGCAAGACTCGCCATACGTAGTGTCAATGGCCTTCGCCGATCCATCATCTAAGAACTGGTCCAGCGTCGCGTCTATCGCCAACAAGTTCAACACCTCGAATAGTAGTGATCACTTGACCCCAATCCACCAGCCTAACCACCACGGAACAAGCCGCAGTTCGACCGCGACGCAAAACTTGAGCATTGGCGACAATCTCGCAGTATACGCGAGCATCTCAACCATGAGTCATAGCGGAGTCGACGCGCCATTCAGTCGGTGTAGGTCGGCTAAGAGTATGGTGACACTCACAGCATTTCTAGTTCGGGAAGCGAAGCTCTGCTCCTGGTACGAATAGACCGCACAAAGACTTGGATTCTAGGAATTCGTTGCGATAGCCGAGCGGATTATAAGAGTGTCGATGGCTATGACCTGCTGTGCGAGAGCGGTCGACATTGGAAGTGGCCTGTGAGACTACAACCCCGGCTTTGGTATCCCATCGTGTATTTCCTGGCTCGAGGCGTCGCGGGTGTAACGTAGCTTCGAAGTACGCAGGGAACGAGTCCATTCCGAGTAGTTATTGCTGACAAGACAAATTGTATGTGTTCATTCGCTACTCTTTCGTCGCGCGCCTTCACCAAATTTTCTTTCCCACTCTTTGGTTCGTTCTCGCGCTGGCGCGGAGAATTGTGTGCTCAAGCCACCTCGGCTCTTGACCTGCATTTTCTTCTCTGCCTCTTCCAGTTGTTTTAGTTGATCTTCTGCGCTTTGTATCTTCCGTTCGAGCGCGACTTCGAACATATCCCGTCCCTTTCTTCGACCCTTGAGCCCGTTGTCTTCGAGGTCGATATACAATGCCCAGCGCAAGCCTTCTCTTCCCCACGGTGTCGACTCATCTTCATCAGCCCCATCCCATTCATCGATTGCCACAAAGGGCTCCCACTTCTGAAATAGCATGTGCGTTTCGTCCTGTGTCCAATCCCACTCACCAACAATGTGCCCAATGGAGCCAGTGCGATTGTTGTACTTCACCTCATGTGTATTCTTATCGCAATAGACCCAGTTCAGCACGGGCGGATCATCGGCGATTGTGCTGACCAGGCCTCGTTCCGGTGGACATCGCGCCTCGTCAGGATACTGGATGTAGAAACCAGCGAAAGCATGCATTGGAGGGTTGAAAAGCTTGCTATCGTCTGGAGGCAAAGGTTTGCCTTCATCATCGCGGGGCACCACCCACGCTTTGTCGTGGCGCAATATCACAGTGCCGTGGTCGACTTCTTCTTTTGCGATGGGATCCTTGGAATCGCAGTTGACGAGCAGGTTGAACTTAATCATGCGCGTCTCGTTGGCGGCTTCCTCGTTCTGCTTCTTCTGGTACTCGACGCCTTCTGCGACGCCGGTCACCACTGGAATCGCGACGACGCAGCCACCGAGGAAAATTCCTAGTGGTAAAGCCATGGTGCCTGTATGTCGTGATGGGATCTTGTTCCGAATTGCGGGCTTTGAAGGGTGCTGATCCGGTTGGTGCGCAGGGCGCTAGTTACGTCATGGAGCTAACGGCTCTCTCCTCACTTGCAAGGGATTCACTTACTGTAGCCAATCACGCATCAGAGTCTCTGCTTCTTAGCGCGAACCATCATTGCCTCAGCAATACCGAGAATAGACCTTCGTCCCCATCATCTAACCTCATGGGGTCTGTTGCAGCTACCTTTGACAACGGTTACAATGAGATAACATCATGCACTGACGGGAAGGGTGCATATATGCATGTCACGAGCCCCTACCATGGAACTCACGAACGGTAAGTCGATAAATGGCAACACAGTCCCTTGAGGCGCTAAATCCGAGCCTTCTCCCCACCGGACATTCGTATTTCGTAAGAGCAAAGGAATGTCAATTTCTTCATTGCAACGACGTCCGGAAGCGCGATGTTTTTCTCTGCCAACTCACGTGAGGATTTGTCTCACGAGGATATTTCGATCCCTACCATGATTGAACGGCGCTGGAGTGCACCCTCCGCCCCGCCGAGACGGGAAGACGTCCGCATGCGCTGGAGTGACATTGCATTCGAGGAACATTCGACGTGCTCGGAGACAGAAGCAGAGAAACAAAATAAGGCCTACGAGGAACTGCGAACGCTCACCAAAGATGGTCCTGAACCCATTCAAGACAGACCGCATTGCTTCATGAAGTGCTCACACGACATCTGCGAAGCATTCATCTTGAGTCACATGAACGCGGATATCGTTCGAGAACATGAGTGCCATGAGTGCGCCAGTTCGGGGCCTAGAGGAACCATTGGCAACACAGACAAGGCGTCCGCACCAGTACCAACACCAATAGAAGACATGCGCTTGAAACTATATGCGAAGGAGCTTCGTGATATGACACAGAGAGTCATGCATGATCTGGCCAGCAGTGGAGGAACCGAGCCATTCCCAGCGTACAATGAGGTCGACTACTTCGAGGGCATTGCCCCTTTCTCATTAGAGCACGAGAAGACCGCCTCAGCCCCTCAAGCAGGTAGCGACCCTCTCCGTCGTCCGAGGAGCAGCCATCCTCTGCCTTCACAAGACGACTGCTCCATACCCTTAAACTGCAATTTCTCGATCAATGAGCAAAGCATTGCCGCTAACGCGTCGGCCTCGGATGCATCGCCTTCCAGCAGTAACCACTCTACAAGACATTGGACGCGTCCTGCATCAACCGAATTCGGCGCGACAGACAGGCCCACGGCAAACTTGCTCGGCGACAAGCGTGTTCGCCGCAAGAAAGCCTGCTACTTCAGCATCTCTGATGGCCAGACGGACTCAAACGGCGAACCTCTCATCACACGATCATTGCGAGACAGCAGCGATGGCTAGCAGGCACGACCATCACTTTCGACTGGAATTGCACGCGCGAGCCTAAACCGCTTCCGCCGTCACGCTGTACTCATATCTACAAATCGGAGGCATTTGTTTCATCGCTGCTTTTACGACTACTTCCGATGAATATCTCACCCGAGTACTCAACTACTACGCCGATCACGATCGCTGCAACGTGGAAGCTTCTTTGATGCTCATACACTGCAATGCGCATATACAGAGCTAAGATTTAATACAAATCTACATCTGATCTCCTTGTCCTAGTCCCCGTGGCTTTTATCCTCTCTGTGCGTGCCAGCTGACCCGATATACCCGCCAGAAAATCTCAATTCTCGGGAATCCCCATATCTGCCTCGCCCCCTGATTGGTTTCGAGCTGTCGCGATCCTGAGTGGAGAATAATTCCAGTCCTTACATGCTTGGTCCAAGATCCCCGCCAGTGCAGTCTTCAGGTCCCTGGTGTGAATACCATGAGCAAATTGCGGCCTGAAGAGACGCTGATCGAGGAGTCGAAGTAAATGAGGAGTCACTTTGTCCTCTGCACTGACAAAGTTCATTAGATGTCGATGCCATCTCGAGACCGTGGGCACGGAAGCAACATGAACGGGGCATTGTTCCGACAATTCCGAAGGAACATGTTGAAACTGTACTTGCGGCAAAGGGTTCTTTTCTAGGAGGTCAAGACCAGTCCGTCCCATTGCCATCCAGGTGGCTGCTAGGGTAAGGACACAGCTGAATGCCAATATCTCTGCTCTGCGTATTGTCTCAAGAGAGTTGTCCGGGCGTCCATCCACAGGGGTCTGAACAGAATCTATCTTTATCAGCGCAGTGACAGACACTCTCTGTAGAATCTCACCGTAGTCCAGCCCACTGTTAGCTGTGGTACAAATAAGGCCGAGCTTCGAATGACATCCGAACCAAATGAAGATAAAAGCGCGACGCCAGGCACGACGGCCAGCCCCACCATGTGGCCTGGGAGCAGTGCAAGGCTGATGTATAATGTCAAGTCTGAGCTTATGGGCAAGCTCTGATTGATGTTGAGGAAATGCATGTATGTTCTCTGGCCTGAGATCTCCCCGAAGCATGCAGCCAGAACCCCGGCCTGTGCTCTCCCGAAGTCCCTGTAGAGACTCCAAGCCGACAACAAGGCTGAATAGCTCTGTGTAAAATGACTGAATACCCACGAACGTCCTGGGAGGTTCGCTTTTCGTCCAGTGCTTCCAGAGGCTGACTTGTGAGGAATTGAAAAGTACGTTGTATGTTGTTCTACCTTCCGTGTCGACGTCTTCAAAGTGACCAAAACATGTTGTCAGCCCGCTTTTGTCAGACCTTGACGCAAACATCGTGTATGCCGCAATCATGTCTTCGTACATCGCCTTGTGTTCATGCGAGTATTGCTTCACAATGTAAGTGCGAGGTTCAGCAGCGTGGCCTCGGCCCATATCAAACGCGATCTCGGCTCTGCGAGAGATAGCGACTCCACAGTGGGCTATGGCACCGCCAAGCCATTGCACAGCAATACGGTGTTCAGACGGTTGCTGGAGGGCTTTGGCTGGATCTGCTACTAGACGGCGGAGCATGACCGAGGAGCGTGGAGGACTCTGCTGTTGTATCAGACCAGTAGATGTACTGACAATGGCATCGATGTCGGGGCGATGCACGCTTGTGGGCTGAACGTCAGCTGCGCGAATAGGTCCGGCGATCGTCAAGACAGCCTGTGCCTGCAGCCTCCGTCCTGCATGGTGCTTTTCGATATGGTGATCTCGATCCGCCCTATGTGCGTATTCATACTTGCACAGCCCACAGAGTGCTGGTGTCAAGACTGGCGGGTCACGGATTTTACAATGGTCGATGTCAAGTTGATCGTCATGGATGTCTCTGCTGTGTTTTTGTATCTTGTCGAGTCTGTGGAAGAATTGGAACTGCTTGCGCGAGGAATGACCAGAGGAACAGTCATAGCAGACCCAGTATTCTTGAGGGAACACGGTCTCTTCATGACGTCGTCGATCACATGACGATGTGAGCCAGCGGCCACAACTCAAAGTGCAAGGATAGCCTCCCTTGGACCCACGCTGATGCGAAACTGTGCGGCATCCACTCTGCTGCCTGTTCTGAATATCATCTTTGATAGCCGCAAGAGTTGCAAGCGGGATTGGCATGCCAGAAGGACCCCATCGAGGCTCACGGGAAAGCTTTGTCAACATCTGTGGAGGAGTTTTTGATGCTCGCTCAGCATGGTGTAGTCTGAGTGGCAGACTTTTCGAGACAAGCCTGCCATTTGATACTTGCTGGATGACCCCAGAATCGTCACTTGGAGCCGGGACATCCAGGGGTGTTGCGTGGTGAAGATGTTGTGGCGCAACCACTCCATCTGTCTGATGGCTCATTTTGAACAGTTTAGAGCTTAGGGCATGATCAAGGGTGGAAGAACCCAGACACGCCCCAGATACTTGTGGCGGTGCTGGAGGTGGAGGTGGAGGTGGCTCATGATTGGTAGATTCAACGAGTTGTTGGCGAACAAAAGCTTCAGGCACGTCGAGGAGAAGCCTGAGACAGTTGATGTCCGAGACTGTCGGTACACGGCCAGAGTGATCGCGCCAAATGCGAAGAATGGCGTCTCTCCAGTGTAAATCGTTGACGTTATTGGGCATGGTCATGTGACCTGATGGTATGGCTTTCATATCGAGAACAAAGTTGCACCGATGACAACAGGCCCGGAGAGATACTTTGGGGCCAAGTCGCGAGTTTTGAAGTTGAGCCTGAAAATTGTCCAGTCTAAAGTGGTCAGCGCGGGTGGGGACAGGTCCTTTGGTAAGGGCGAGGGCATTGAGAAGGCAACTGGAGGGCAACCAATCAGCGCGAATCCCGGTGCTGCGCCTCATGGGGTCCTTCGCGCCAGTGCAGTCTACCATCGTCGCGCGTCCGGTAAAGCATTGTGAATGACGCCCTGTCATGCGGAAACCCGATAGAGCTGCGGGGCTTTCGATGTTGTGTTCGCTGGAGGACTATTGTCACCGACTTCTGCTGAGCTTGGCATCCGTAGAAGGATGGCACACAGGCAACCACGAACGGAAGCAAGCGTCGAGTAAGCCTCGACACTTGACCTAAGTCTAGAGGATCAATCAGTTCTCGAATTTGGGGAATATGATAATTCATGATTCATCCCGATCGTGACCGCTAAGCCCAAATTCCCCCCAGACCCATCTTCTCCAGGATGCCCACCAAATCCTTGTCCACAATAGTGTCCCATCCCCGTTCAGGGCCCCAGGTAATGCGCTTCTGGTTGAGCTTTGCCTCGTCTAGTAGGCCTTGCAGAAGTGGGCTGTTCTTCCTCACGCTAGGAAACGCATCAAGCTCCACCTCGCCTACAGAAGGGATCTGCGCAAGCAACGACCTCAGCAAACCAACGCAGTACTCCGTGTAGAACGTCTTCTCGCCGGTTCTGAATCCCTCAAAAATGTCACTCGACGCTGGATCGATCTCCACGAAGATCCTCAGCTTATGCGCCTTCGTCACCGCACTCAACCCCAGCCTGCTGTCAACCACCCATCCTCTCGGTGGGCGCGTGAAGCCTGGGCCAAGCCGCAGCTCCAGCCGTGTTATGAGCGCGCGGTACTTGCGCGGTAGGCGTGCAAAGAGCGGGTACTTCGCGTTGATGTAGCGGCCGTGTATGGGGAAGAGGCGGAACGTGTTGTGTGCGTAGAAGACACGTGAAGCTTCGTCGTGCATGCGGTGGTTCACGTAGAACATTCGGAGGGATGGGGCGACGGCGCGGTGGTTCGTGGGATCGAGATCCATCGTCTTAGGGGCGACCAAGAGGAGTTCGTACACGCGTAGGCGCAATTCATATGGCAAGTCGAAGAAACGGAAAGGCTTGCGCTCTTCGTCGCTGATGTCTAGATCGACGTCGACTTTCTCGTCTTCGATCTTGACAGCGTTCATTTGCGCGATCAACGCCTCCATTTCCTTCGTCTTCCGCTGCACCATCGGCGGTGCCTTGCGACGTGCCATCGTGGCACTTCACACGCGAATAACGTTTTCAGTTGCTTGGCGGACGTTCATGCATACATTGTGCCAGGCGTTGTCGGTGCAATTATTCGTACGTAGCGCAGGTGACGCAACGAAGCGCAGGGCCTCAAGGACGGTATACGGTATGTCTCGGAGCTACGGGACCATCAGCGCATTGAGTGTGCGCAGGGGTTCTTGGGAGCAAAGATTCGATCTCCCCAAAGCTATATCAACGCCAAATTCATAAGATAGGAAGTTTGATGTCAAATTGCTTGGGTGCAACTTTCTATATAGAGAAAAGGAAGTGGCGGCGGCGATCGATTCGATTTTGTTCGAAGCCGTTAGTCAGCGAAGCTAAGGAGTGGAGCAGAGGCTGGATTGTGGGGCTGGGTCTGTGGCTAAGACCTCAACTCCAGCTTCAGTGGACTCACGGCGACAAGTATCAGAGAACTATATGACTCGTCTTCGCTGCTTCTTAAATCATCTCTGCCTGATTCGGATTCCCTGCAGTGCTTGTAGAAGTTGTCAAGCCCGATCGTCTCCAGCAGGAGATCTTTCTTTGCAGCTCATCTGGGCAAGCGTAAATTCAGAAAGAGCAAGGCATTGGCGCCGCGCCATTTGAATTCAGTGTGAAGGCTACGAAGAACGTAATACACGCAGCTATCATTGAAGCTGTTCGTTACTTACCGCACGACTAATCTTCACCTCGCAAGACTGGCTTCGATACAAAGACGCTCTTCGCAGTTACCCAATTTTGCCAGGATACCTTCTTTCTACTTCCTAGGTCAACACACCCTTGACTGCACGACAAAGAATGTCATAATTTCCAAAGACGTCGCTTATTGGCGCTGCTTCATGCCTCTGGCGGCAAAAGCGAGGTATACTATAAGAGCGCCGTTCTAACGTCGAGTCTCACGACGATAGAGACATGTTCGCTGAGAGCCCCTAATCGATCGACTGCTCCGTCTGTACGCGATGGTGGAAACGAGGATGCCGTCCGTCACAGATCGCACTTCATTCTGAGCGGATTCTCTTCTTATCTGGCCTCGATCATCCTTGATAGAACGCTACTGCAAAGGAATAAAAAAACTCACAGGCTTTAACATATTCACAACTCGCATCAAATACCCTCCCTATACTCCAGAAGCTTCACAATGATACTGAGCCATACAACAGCAGTCTATATACTTCCTGCTTCGACTTGTCCCCTTGAAGATTGACAATTTGACCGTAATCGCTTATTACTGGGTGGAGCAGGCTGCACCGGCTCGATTTACTTGCTGCTCACAATGCCAACACGAAGAGTGCCAGTGACGTAGTAACTGCTCAAGCGAAGGGAGTGAAAGCTGTTCTGCGCGCGCGCTCTGGACCCGGCACCGGCCCCAGCACGAATGAACGTGCTCAGCTGTTCCTTACCAGGCGCCAGCCAATGAACAAGCGCTCAAATAGCAGAACTGCTTGCGCTCGCCCCGCACGGTGCCTCTCGAGCCGGAAGAGGAAGGATTGCTGTTAGATATGGTGAGCGCGAGGCTGTTGCGAACGTCTCGTTGCACTCATTGTGCCAATTCACCGCGAGCGCGACGCGCTAATGGTCTAGCGGCGTGTTACTGCGGGTTTTCCTCAGCACAAAAAGCTTTCCCAGCTTCTCGCCGTTGAGATACTCAAACACGATCGCACTTCTTGCCATTGCACCGTCACACTCTCTCATCCATCTCTCGCAATTCCTATACCATACATTCAGTAAATAGGCGCGATGTCTTCGGACTTCCCATACTATGGCACGCCGCCGCCTCTTGTGTTGCCCAACTATCTCAACATGCTTTTCTCGGAAGTCGAATCGGACATTACGTTGGCGCCTGGTGAAGCCAGAGAGAACAGCCGTACGTAATGTCAACACCTTGTAGTAGTTGGTCACTGACCTACATCTAGTTTCACAAGACTTCAGCTCTCCTCCATCGAGCGATCAGGCTGGATATCCTACTCTGCCTAGCTTGCCAACACAGTTCGGTAGTTTCTTCTCACATGATCTGGGCAATTTCGGTCTAGATCTGCAGCTGTCCGGTATGTGCACGATCTTCGTCTAGAGTTTACTTCATTGCTGTGGATGCACAACGATTGCTGAAAGCGAGGTTTTACTCTTCATTTGCTGACCGCGGGCAAAGGCGCCGGTGAATAGTTCCCACCCTTGGCTAGGGGCCTCGACTACAGCACGTTAGACTTTGTGCCACAGCCAAGCAAGTTCACCAACCCGTATCCCCGTGGTGTTGCCTTTGCGAACACAGATTATATGTTTTTGACAGCGGACACAGACATGCCATTGCCGGCAGGCAGACGTACCTCCCAGGCTATGAAGGACCAGCAGATGCGAACAGATACATCTGGCCAGAGTATATTGGAGCAGTTCGACGGTCCCGAGTGTTTCACAAGCCTCTCTAGTTCCATGGTCGGCCCGCAGCAGCAAGAGCCTCTATTTGCTGGTACTTTCATACCCACAACTTCTCGCCAGATCTCACATAGTACGTACTTTGTCATCTTGATTTCTCTCTGGAATAATCGACACTGAGACATGCCCAGTGGACTTCAACCTACGTCCAAGATCGAGCCATAGCTTCCGACTGCCATTGAACCGTGGTTTCAGCCGCAGCAATGATACGCATGTCACGCAGACGACTGCTCCAACCGTCATTGACATGGGAGCCCGAGCAAATCCTAGTGAGGCAGCAGCTATCGCCGGTGACGCGGCTGTTAGTGGTCAGCGGGCCCAGTCCGATCATGGTATGCGTAGTTTTCTCAGTTCGGCAAATTACCTGCTAATTGTCTGTAGATATCGCACCAGTACAGCAAGATTTCACAACTAGGACGTCTCCACCAACAGGGCAGACTCAAATTCACGCCGAGGATTCAGATGTCGCCAATAGTGAACCAGAAGCCGACGCCCAGCCAAGCCATGATGGGGAGCATCTTGAAAGGAAGCGGAAGAAGTCCAGCGCTCGGCAGCCGTCGACGAAGAAGGCCGCCAACGATCGAAAGCGATGGACGCGCAGGGTCAGCTCCAAGTACGCCGAGATCCGGGCGCTGATACCTAAGCTCCAACAAGCGGCAGATCATTTCAACAAGCGAGAGGAGACTTTTGCTGAGAAGCAGTCTTTATCTAGGAAAGCTAACGGTTTGTTCTTTGACAGTGTGGGGACTGGATCCTTTCGAAAACGATCTAACGATCCCCACAACACAAGCTGAGAAGCTTAAGATTGATTTGGTCAAGGAGATTGTAAAGATGATCAGGAATATCAAGGGCTGCTTGGTGAAGGATGAAGAAAGTGAATCTTTTTGGCGCGATGGGGCAAAGATGCGACGTTCTATGATACTTGGCAGGTTGAGACCGTTGCATGGCGACTCTTGGTATGTTTCCTGCTCCGAAGTCCGGTACAGCGCTAACAGTGGCAGGATCTTATGCTCGAAGTTCACGAGCAAGGCTGGTCGGTGCCTCTGTCCGACCCAAAACAGCAAGGCAACGCGTGTTTGAGCATGCTTTTTTCCTTTGACAAGCGCATGGACATCATGCAGAAGGTCCTCAAGAGCAGTAGGAGGCTCTTCTCTATAGGTTTGCGTCATGCTGACAGCCTAACGCTCAAAGCCAACATTTGAAGCTCTCATCAAGGGTAACCGTTTCGCGGAATTGGTCGGCTGCCCTCACGTTGTCTTCGAGCGCGTTCTCGAGAACAAGAGGTCAAATGACGGCAAGTCAGATGACCTCAAAGAAGTCGGTACCCTGAGGCGCCAGCGTGCGAAGCCAGCTATTGAAGAATCGACGACCAAATCGACCTCCGACTCTTCAAAGAAGCGGAGGACAAAGACCGACATGGCGTCTACGGCAGCAAATGCCGCGAATGGTGCTCTCGTTCCTGAACAAAGTTCAGAAGACGAGTCTGTCCACGAGCTTGACCACGAGGTTCAAGCAATGTCCAGCTCTGCAAACCAAGGATCCAGTAGCGAGCACAATCTCTTCTCCTCATCTGTACGCCAGCTTCCAGCTGTCGACAACTCCGCCCTCGCCCACTTTGCTCTTCCTACGCCTGCGACGATGTCTCCAACCTCTCGTAAGAAGCGTCCTTTGGCAGAGGTTGACCTTGACTCCAGCAACTCGGCAGCGAAGAAATCCAAGGCAGACTTACGCGCGAATACTCCAACGGAAGGCAAAGGAAAGCTCGAGTCCGAGTCCATGCATGAGCATATCTCCGACTACAAGGCACGTCAGGCAAAGCAGAAAGGTCCGGCGGAGGTCTCTTCTTCTGATCTCTCTGCTAGTCGCACTCGCAAAGTGACTCGTCGTAAGCTATAAAGTGCGCCTGATATAGACCCTGCCTCAAACGCTGTCCCGGCCGTTGGCCCCTCCCCTCAACCCGCGCCGCTGACTAGAAGCTTGGCTACACTCATGGGACCATCAACCACTATCTGGTTTGGCCTCGGAAGTACATTTCTCTTTTATGCAGAACGGGAGCATCTCCCGGCGTTCTACCCCGACAGAGAGCTGAGAACTCGAGCGCTGCATTCGCACATGCACGCCCTCAGTTCTTACATCTTGGTTTTCATTTTTGTCTCTTCTTCCTTGTCACACAGACGTTCGTTTCACGAATTGAGGCTGAGGCTAAGACATACCAATTTCCTCGCATCCACACCGACTTCGAACCTAGATACCCGATGTTCTATGGCTTGCCACTAGGTCCACACTTCCCCTCGCCCCTGAATTGGCGGGGKTTTTTTCTCTTGATTGAGCTTGTCCAGAAGGGCTCGTCCCCTGAGCTGACTTCGCGAGCTGGACTCGAGATACGTAGAATACCAAGGAGCAAGCCTTTGGGAACATGTAGCCGTATTGCGACGCCCCAATACATAAGACATCTTTTGATCTCGTACGCACTCGTTTCTGACTGCCCTTTCTTGATATGTTATCACAAACGTACCCCTTACAAGACTGACGAATTTCACAAGAAATTTGCATCAGTTGGCAATGATGCCGACGATGATGCGAAAGTGCAACTTGGCTTTCCAGTATTTTCATTTACCATCCACAGCCCTCGATTCACAATCCAACATTTTTCTGCCGTCGTTTTTTCTCTCACCCCTCTTACAATATATAGCACCCTCTCGACGCAAATGCTTTTCCTGTCCGAAAGTCGCACAATGAAAGCTTAATGGTGGATCAAATTTTCACTTGCTGAAGCCAGGAAGGTACTCCAGTAGGAATCAGGTCTCTAGTCAGCTCCATCTCTTAGAGAGCTTTCTCACGACTGAGCAACGCGATCAACATGCATCACTTTAGCGTCGATTCGGGCGACCACTTCCAAGGGCAGCTGTCCCCAGATCACATTCGCAGTCTTGAAGTGCGTGTCATGCAAGTGCCTGGCTCACAGAACGCAAGAAACAATGCCCTTCTCACCGACGTCAGGATCGTGATGCCGACAAACTCGCACCAGCGCGGGAACATTGATGTGCTGAGGCCTAATTCGCAAATACAGGCATCATTGACCACTGGATACCTGCTCGGCCTGACGCAACGATCCCGACAACACACGTCGAGAAGATAGCCCCAATCAAGTACCTCGTGACCGCGATTAGGGGTATGGAAGGCGAATCGTCATGAACAAAGCGGAGGAAGCTATCCACGAGCGCTGGGGCCTCGGAGCAAGATTCTACCACGACTTTCAAATTAAAGTCGTTGCATAGCACCTCCTACGATTAACGATCAATATCCAGCAGCGCGGGTCGAGAGTGTCTTCATTTGACCCTAAGCAGCGTGATGATGTCTGTCTGAGCGTGTTCTTCACGTTCGTTGAGCGCATCGATGCGCTGCAGCAGGTCCTCAAGATCTCGAAAGCGCCATGCGAGGGTTGATTAAGGGGAGTTGTTTGCGGAGTCGGCCGGCTGTCCGCAAGTGGTGTCCGAGAGCGTGCATGCGAACGATATATCGGACGCCGGTCGGCCTCACATCAACATAACAATGTAGGTAGAGAGGTGTCGCACAAGCGGGAGAATTCAATTACCGGTGAAGACGCTGAACCCAATCCTGGAGCGCACTTTGCAAAGAAGCAGAACAAGGTTGTCTCGGCGGCAAAGAATTGCGATCCCAGCTCGCGCACCAAGGCTCCACTGAGCCAAAGTACGTCAAAGACCAAGCGTGCGGCTGCTCACAAAGGCGGCGTGAGCGACTGGCTTCCATCAACCTTGCCCAGCCCGTTTTCACACCTCGTTTGCCGACTCGGTCCGCCACGCTATCTTCTTTGGGTGGCCTCTTGCTTAATTTTGGCCCTGGGCTGGAAGACTTGCCAGGCTCATATCTATACCCTTCTTCCTCAATAACGAGTCAACAATCAATTGAAGTAGTAATGTTCAGTTCGCTATATATGACTAGCTTCCCGCTTCCCTACCACATCTCGCACGGTCTGCAGCTTCAACTCCCCCTTTCCGCCTAATCCCTTCTGCCCTTTGCTCACATCCGGCCTGAAGTCCTCATACATATGAAACGCTTTGCCATTCAACACCTCCTCGCTCCCCTCCCAATTCCTCAATGCCTCCTCAAAAACTCTTTTAGTCCTCTCATACTCCCCATCCCCAAACTTCTTCTTGAGCGCATCCTCACCCCCGGACTTCCCCTTCCCCTCGCCCCCAACAACCGCCAGCCCATCCTTGATTCTCAGCTTGAAATGCATGACCTCAATCTCCTCTTCATCTTGCTTCTTGTCCTTCGAAGAGTTTGAATCATCATCTTTCTCGGCGATGGTCCCGACAGAGCGGCCCTTGGCAACAGCGCAGATCGTCGAGATTGCTGAGCCAGCGCTGAGACACGTTTCCCACTCCAACTCCGAGTGGACGCGATGCGCGACACTCGCAGCCCAGAGGTGCAGGACGGGTGCGCGGTTGACCTTCACGACATCGTTGGCCCTGTCGTCTGTAGTTTCGGTCTTGGGTTTCGACGGCGATGTTTTAGTGCGTTTTGGTGATTGCTGAGCTTCTTCAGTCTCTGTGGATGTTGATTTGCGTTTCCGTGAGGTGTTGGCTTTGGGCGCTGCGTTCTTGGGTGATGCGGGCTGACGCTCAGGGAAGGGGTTGTTGTCCTTGGTGGTGAAGTCCTCGAAGTGGGTTTGTGCTGTTTTACTGCGAGTTGACACCATATTTGTTGATGGTGACCTGCTTTGTGCTGAGCTCAGAAACTGCTCGGAGCTGTTCACAGAGCTGAATGTGTAGCCTCTGACGACCACCATATATGACGTCATGCGCACGTGTCAGCTTACCGTGAGAGAGGACGCGTTGTGAACGGAAAGTGCACGTAGGAAACAGAAATGCTGTGATGCATTCGTTTCTAATAGGCCATTAATTCTTCCAATGCACGCCAGTAAGATGAAAATGCCGCAACGCCATGCAATCATAAAGTTCGACTCCTGCGCTCCTAGCGCCGCTTCCCACCTCCGCCCATCTTGTTCGCCAGATATCTGGTGCCTTCTTTCTTAATGATGGGCAATGCGTATGCTGTAAACATGCCCATCGCTTGCTTTTGCCATTCGGGCTGTCCTGGTCTGCCGTCTCGATCTCGGCGATCGTAGTCGCGGTCGTCGTAGCGGTCTCGTCGGTCCCTGTCCTTTGAACCGCTGCTACCTGCAGCCAGTATCGAGAAGAGAGCATCGTAGGGTGTTGACTTCTTTCGATCATCTCTCCTGTCTTCGCGGTGGCGATCGTCTCGGCGATCGTCTCGGCGATCGTCTCTGTAGCGGTCCCTTCGATCTCTATCGTCTCGCCGCCTGTCGCGGTCCCTGTCATCGTAGCGATCTCGACTGCGGTCTTTGCTTCGGTCCCTGTCGTCACGGTGGCGGTCCCTTCGGTCTCGGTCTTCGTAGTCTCTTCGGGGTCTGTTGTGTCTGTCATCGCTCACGTAACCGCGGTTGTCGCGCCTGCGATCGTCTCGGCGGGGATGCTCATCGTACGAGTCGTAGTGGTCGCGTGGGCGTCGGTCACGATCTCTTGTTGTGTTGCTTCGCCGCGGTGGTTTAGCAGGAGGTGCGTCGGAGTCTGACCCGGAGGATGAGTACGATCTGTGTCTGCGAGGTCGCGGCCGGCTCTCTAGGTAGCGGTGAGTATTACATCATGCGCTGACATAGTGTGGATTCCTACCTTTTGGTGGAGGCGGCGCATCGTCTTCGTAGCGCTCCTTGTGCCGCCGCGAGTCTCGCCGATTGTCCTCATACTCGCGGTTGCCTCGAGTATCTTCTGTTGGTGTTTGGGGCGCCCATTTCGGCTTGCCGTCTTCGTAGCTATCGAAGCGGTAGCTGGGTTCAGCTGGGATTGTCAGCACGCCTAGTCGTTCCAGATCGAGAGATGACACCTACGCCGCCGCGGTGGAGAGTCGTCACGTCGTCCCATGTTTGCAGTGTGTTGTGAAGAATGTTGTTACGTGCACGGCGCAAGTTGATAGTAATAGCAGGACCCTGGTCTTCTAAGCCTCAGTCTCACATGACAGTTGCGTCACGCCTCCAATCGGCGTGACCTTTAGCGCGCGGTCGAAAGTTCTGTGGGCTAGGTCGAGAACTGCCACAGGCACAAAAGGCTGCGATCCAGCGGGCCTCAGCGTGGCACACGGTGACTGGGCGCGCGGCTGTGCTGCGGTCGAGTCGCCATCATCGTGCATGCCGCCCAATTTCGCCGCCTGGGGCGATCGCTGCCCTCAAGCCACCACTGGAAGGAGACGCCCCACTGGCTATGAGATCCGAGTGCCTCCCCACAAATCGCAGGCTTTCACAATGACGATCAGGGTCTATTTGTAGGGCTCTTCGAAGGCAGCGGTGTGCTACGTACGGTTTACAGCTGGACGCAAATATTGTACTTGCCTAATCACCTTATGTGCAGGCAGTGGATGTGAGAGAGCGGCCGCAGCCCGGGGAGTCGCCCGCATGACCGCGCTCTCGAACATCTCAGCTCAGCAGGCATCACGACACTGCCCGCTTCAACAAGAGCCTTGTCACTCCGACATGCATGCAGACTCGACTCACTCAGTTCGCGGCGCATAAGGGTACCAGGATCATTCATCTGTGAATCACACTGGTGTTCGACCAAGACGGACGCCAGAGCGCTCTTTCTTTTGCACTTCTTGATCTGTTTGCTGCAGATGCTCTATTGGCAATCTAGGAATCCATTTCTTGTCTTCCAAACTTCACCTTTCCCCCCAAATCATTTCTATTCATTCGGTATTATTTTGCCTTTCCATCCTTGCAAATCACCTGAACGAACAGCGCTTCTCTGCGATCTGTTTGATGCAAGCCTTGAAAGATCTCAGGTGATCTTGCCGCCGGTTCGTCCCTCGAGATACCGAGGAGCGTGTGTCCGTACGAATATGACCGTCCATGTGCGTGTGTCGCTACTTGGTGATGAAGCGATTGGAACATCGCACTTCTGCGTTATCGTCGTAGTTTCCGACACAAAGGACGTGAAAGTCGATGGAGTTGCGACGCCTTTGTGGACAAAGACGGTGGAGCTTGGGCGTGCAACGCGAAAGCATGGTTGTCTTAGCTGATGTGCCCCGTTCGATTGTCAAGGTTGGAGGAGCGACGGTCGTGATAACCAGGGTTATCAGGGCTCCAACCTTTCACGGAGGCTGTACATGGCTGCGAATGTGGCGGGAAGACATTAGTCCGTGGTCCCAGAAGCTGCAGCTGCGGTCGGTGGTCGGCAGGTGTTGAAGATGCGAGATGCGTGAGTGGAGGCTGGATGCAGTCGAAGAGCCTTTGCTGGTCGTGACCGAGAACATCAGAGGAGGGGAGGTCGCTGAGGTTGGCGTGCTTCACTTCAGTTCGCCGTGAACTGACCTTTACCGTCATGTCTGCTGATGGAATTGCAGTGGATTTCGACAGAGCCTTTAATATCGAACAGAGCATCTACCACATCTAGAGCGAAACTTTTCGGTGGAGACTGGATGTAGGCAACGAGCTCTGAGCAGCGGCGGTCGGGAAAGCAGGGCCCTCGGATCGGTATGTACAGTTCCATTTTGCAATGTACTAACCAAAGTTTAATTGGAAAGTGAGTAGAAACCTTGGAGCAGATAACCCTAGAAGTAGCAACATCAGATTCGGGGTCCACCTCAACCCGTGGTGCGAACAAACCCATCTCCGCGAATATTAGCAGGATATCTATATGAAGACTACTTGGCCTCTGTAATACCACAATTACCTTACAACACTCAAGGACACCTTCAGGGTAAACTTACAATTCAACAGAGCCTCCCATTCCATCTTGGAACATTTCCTCAAAATGTACTTCAGGCACCTTCTCCCCCTGACCATGTCTGGCCTTCATATCGGCGCTTCAGTGGCTCCTTCTACACAGGATCACACCTTGAACTTCAACGACATGCTCGATGGCAGCCTGGGTGATATGCCAGCAGTGGCTTGTCACTCAAGGTGCTCTTGCCGCACTCAACAGCACCGCAACCATTGCCGCTAAACGAAGCGAGACATCACCAGCGCCTACAACTACCTCTGCCGCACCTGCCAACCGCGACAAAGATAACGGTGCCGTCCTCGCGGCCTTCATTGGTGCTGCACTGACCGGTCCTATCAAGCTTCATGACTCGAGTAGCAAGCTGAAAGCTCTCTGTCAGACACTTGTTGCTGGTGCCACTGGTATGGCCGGTGCTGTGGTTGGTCAAGAGGCAGGCAAAAGAATATACGGTACCAACTCCACGGCACCAGATTTTGAAGAGGGTCTTGTCCCTGGAGCCTTCATTGGTGGTGTTGTTGGTACCGCTACTGGTACCTCACTTTCGAAGGCCCTTTGCGACCTTGGCGTACCTGGCTTCAAAGAGACGATGACGGATCTTGATGACATTACCCTAGAGGGCATCGAAAGAACCATGGGTCAGAGTTATATTCAAATCATTGATGCTACACTAAGACGCCCTTGGGGTTGAGCCTGCCCGGATCACACAATTTTCTGGCCAGCTCCAACAAGCACTACGCTTTGTACACCTCCATAGTCCTGCGGAAGGGGTCGAGCAATTGACAAGAACCCTCACGCGAGAGTCTGCCGATTTGGCGAACGCGCTCGCTGAAGGTGTACCTCTGAGCTCTCCTGCGATCAGTGCCCTTGCCGGATTCGGCAGCCTCAATGCTGCCGCTCTAGGTCTCCCACCCGTTGCACCTCCCCCTTTGGTTGGTATCCCTGCCCTTGGTCAACTCCCTGCTATCACAAGCCAACGTTCGAACGTCATCAACTTCGTCAACACTTCGCCTGCAAGCTCGCAGTCATCACAGGCACAGGTCGCTGCGGATACCCTTTGCGACCTTGTCAAGGAAGCCGCGGGCGCATCAAGTCCTGGACTTACCGGTTATACCATAGATATTCTGAAGAAAGTCAGCAAGCTTGTACATGGCCTTCTTGACACTGTTGATCGTCTGCGCCCTGGCAAGTCTGTGTGCCACAAGAGCACACCTCCGTCGTCACTAAAACCCACGAACAGACCACTATCGCCACTCGTATGCACACCGCTACGGCCACCATCCATGAGACAAAGCAACGCACTCGAACAATCGTTTTCGAGCATCCAGCTGTCACAATCACTCAGACGAGAACTAGAACGGTGAAGAGGGTCGATACTGTGACGCAAACTGCGACTGTGACACAACAGGTGGAAGTGAATCCTGGTTCGATTGATGAACCGTTAGTGCCCGATTCAGATTGTCCATACCCTGGACAAATCTGTTGAAAAGCTGACACCCTACAGCGAAGTTGAACCATGTCAGACTTCTGCGACTGCAAGTCTGGAAACGCCTCGATATATATGCAACCCGATTCATCCAAACTGTAAGCCTGAGGGTCCCTGAACAGCAAAAGGCCGAGTCGATATGGGACTGAGGGCCTCCTAGATACTTGTCGAAGTTTCTTCTAAATCGACGGTATAAACTGCGAGAGAAGAAGCACGAGACTGATAGAACGTCCTAACACAATTTCAGACTCCAAGACTATGCTATGCTATGCACGCTGCAAATAAGATGCTCGCTGAAACGCTGCAACACCCTTTCCAAACACGATCTATGCCTTGGCGGCCTCAAGCAGCTTTGTGTGCTGCTCAGGGTGCGTCTTCTCAACATTTCCCTTCGCGACCTTCTTCATCATGAAGTTTCCATCAATAACCACATCCTCAGTGAGCTTGCCGCCGGTAACACGCCACTTGCCCGCGATGGTCAGGATGCCGACTGGGGGCTTAGCATTGACGAGCGAGTCGACGCCGTCAGCTGTGTTGGTGAGTGTGAGCTTGTATGTTGTCTGTAATTGGTCAGTTGAGAGTGCTGTGAATGGGGCAGGGAGAAGTGTACCTGGCCAATGGGCTTCTTGTCGGTGACGATGTAGGTTGCAGATGTGGTCTTGTCGCCCGATTCGAAAGAGTAGCTGACGAGCGCGGGGCAGAGGGTCTTGATCATGAGCTCGTGGTTGTGGAGGGCGGCGATGACGACGGAGGCGTCGGTGCTGCCGATGGAAGTCTCGATGTGGGAGTTAGACATTTTGAAGTCTGTTTTATTGATTCGAAGATTCGAGATGACAATGGTAAATTTGAGAGGTGATTGAAGATTCGAAGGCGTCAAAGAGCTATAGCGATGTAGTAGTGTTGATGAGGTGGGCTGTTATGATAATATTCTTCAGCTGATGAGGCGTCCATCTTATATACATACCTAACCCCCATCACGAAGTAATCCTCGCGGCTGCGCTCAAACCAAACTCAAAATCCCCTCAAACACACTGCCCTGCATAATCCATCTTTGTCCTAGTCGCCTAACCACAAATACACCAAACGCACTCTGTGCCTTACACATTGGTGCTACACCGACGATCCCCCGACCGCGAAATGGAGGCCAAGTCGTAAATAGCAGCCATCGAAACGTACCGTGTTGTTTCCGCGAGTAAGAGCCGTCATAGCGCGGCAGTCGTGCGGAGGCCTTCAGTATGGGACCCTGAGTTCTGACAGCAGCCGGTTTGGTGCTACGAGGCTTGCTGAGGCGCGCCGATCGGCTAGCCGTGCCATTACGCTGAGGACTGTGGCTCTGGTGTTTGACGAGAGATCCGTAGAGCCAAAAATATTGGCATTTGAGACGCCCAAGTGGGCTGACTGTCAGTCTGTGACTGCGACAAGCAAGACGAAGCGACTGCGCTGCGCTGACTGTGGCTGCACAGCATTGGCATTGCGCGCTGCTGTCAGCGCAACGCGTCTTTCGCCGACAGAATAATTGACTGCGTCAGTACGAATTCTCAAGTACCGCAGATAAGGTCATGTCAAGATGCTGACGATGCATATCCGCGCGGAGTCGATCTCCAGCAGCCTGTGATTGGTTATGCTCGGTCGTGTTGATGCGAAGTGTTCGTGGTTTCGTTTCGCTGGTCGGACGTTTCATGACGGCAAGCGGATTTGGGGAGCCGAATGCCGCTAGATCGACATGCTAGCATGTTGATCTATCTGCACCGCTGGAGTAACATCTTCAATCAAGGATACGATGTCGTCCTCACTGTCACGAACACAGATACTTGGTGTTGAACATGTTTCTGCCGCCTGTTTCCTGTGTGTTTGAAGCTCGCTTGGGTATCTGGGCGACTCTGCGCCGTTTCACCCGCACAATCAGGGTTTGCTACTAGGTTTGCTACTAATGAATTCTATTTTTTACCCAGTTCGAGGGCATCACGATTTTGCACTTCAGGCGGAAAGACACTGTGGAATCGTTCGACTTCCCTTGTTGATCACGCTGATTCTTCAGGATATCTGCCATTCACGCAGAAGATGAGGATGTAGATATATATACACACAGCCAACCGCGACTGTCCTGACCGAGGCAGTGCACACGTTAAGTTTCGCACACTTCGCATCGCTATTTCAACTACCCTTAGCTGGTGTAGTGTCTGACAAAGACCTATTTGCAGCATTCAGTCATACCACCTCTCTTTCCACACCAAACGCTGCCCCTGCGCAGGCGCAAAAGCAACTCTGCCTATGCTCTCCTCGCTCCAGACATCACTGATCTTAACTTCCATATTGCCCAATCTGCTGGCTTTCTTCGAGCCTCCCTCAGTACTGTTGCCTTGAACACCCAGCTCACCGGAGAAAACCGAGTCCCTCACCAGGCTACTGACAGCCGAGGATAGGCGGTGCTGTGCACATCGCGTGCAAGTTCACTGATGCAACAGCAGCAAGAAACATGACACCTACGGGATTAAAATACGTTATCAGCAATGGTACATCCAGCGCGTAGGTGGGCTCCATCTGCCCGACAGTCTGGGAGGTTACATTCTCTGGAACGATAATGTTAGTATTGTATGGGGTATCGTTTTCGGGACCATCCAGTTCTTTGATGCAAGAACTGGTCAATTTACCACCGGTTATGGATCGATATGACCAGCCCACTTTCCAGAGGGTATCATAAAGCAGACTCAGTCTCTTTTGGAAAAGTTTGATGTCTGCTTCTCCAACATCCACACTTCTCCAATTGCTCGTAAAGGTACTGAGCGCAGTTATGGGATCGTAGGGAGATTCCAGGATGATGCTTTTATCGAGCTAAGGCAGATCAAATACGGAAGGGCGCTACTGACGTCGAAGCTCTGATAGCTTGAGCTCGTTTGAAAGATGTATTGCCGATGAATGTTCGATCAAGGCCATCGAAGCGATCTCCAACGAGACTGCTGTAGTTCTGCGAAGCATGTCTCCATGGGACTTGGACCCATTCGTTAGGTTCACGCGGATTGTGATCATGTAGACAATCAACGTTAGGGATACGGAGATTACCCCACGATGCCGTTGCTGCTTGTATACCTGCTGATGCGGTTCCTCCGAACTTCATGAGGAAGTTCTTGAACGTGGCATTTTCGTAGTCGACATATTACGTGCTGCTTATAGTATCGTACAATGCGGCCGAGTAAAGCGCCCGAATGAGTTGATCGCGCCCTTCGTGATCGCTGAAAATCTCCATCTCCGTCTGCGCACTAAGGTTTTGGCTATGAGAGCTAACACAGCCTTCACCATAGGCAAGATGCTTAGCCAAGTAGATGCCACGAAATGATGTTTGAAAGCCTAGCGGGTTGAAAGCCCATAGTACAAGTAGGATGATGGAGGACAACCGGAAGATGGACCAGGTAAAGATTGCGATGATCGAGCCAGCTAACTGCATGCACGACTGTCAGTAGAGTTACTGTTTCGAAGCAGATGTTTGACTCCCATCAAGCGAGCTCATCAGCTGCTCAAGAGCCTGGATGGTGGTGTCAGTACTTTGCTACAATTAGTAGTAGGCCACTCACCAAAGGACTCGTGCCACGCTCCGTGTTCCAGTTCGCTAATTGACGCACGGTGTTGCCCATTACACCAGGAGACAAGATCAGCCAGATAGACAGAGCAATCCGCATTCCTTGAATGACATGTTTTGACCATGCGGTTTCGTTCTTGCCTTCTAAGCTGACGACGAAACCCCCGAGAATCAAGAACAGCGTCGAGATAATTGATTACACCTAAGATCTCCCAAGTCAACGAGGAGGCCGACAAACCCTCCCAAAAAAAAAAAAAGCGCAAATGGCCCGTGCGTAGCTTTGGTAGTCGTATCGATGCTCTTGTAGCTGTTGCCAGAATGACACTGTCCAGTGGGACTAATCGCGCGATAAACCGGAAACAACCTCATCGGTGTGTGGTGACTTGCTGGAGGAGTGTGTGGAAGCGTTTTCGTCACTGCACGTTGAGAACGCTGCTCCAAGGAGGCTTGTGGTGGCGGGATCCTGCTCGGACAGTTGGCGGAGAGCAGGGTTTGGTCGCACTTCGAAGCTCTCGCTCTGCGCAAGCGAGTGAGATATATCAACCATCTTAGCGGCTCGAATTGAACCTGTAGGGGAACGGTAAACGCGAAATTGCGCTAGAAAACAGGCTTTGTCTCCAAAAAGAAGATCGTTGGTTACTTCACATGTTCAAGTAAGTCCCGCATTGATGACTGCATATCGAACACAAGGCTGAGTGTGGCAAGGCTGCGGAAGAATGGGTGTGGGGCCATCTTACGAAGCTTGAAGAGCAACCGCGATCGCCAGAATGACCCGGAGGGAGACCCATAACAATGGCCACTGACATGTCCGTAAAGATGCTTGCTAAGCTGATACATCTGTGTAACCTTCAGCTGAGAGACTGCTGTTATGCAGACTGAGCCAATTATAACATCTTGGCACACGCCAAGGAGAGGGATGCACTCGGGTAGCAGATCAGCATGACAGAATCTTGTTCCTTTCGAAGGAGGACGAACGCGACAGCGAAGCTACAAAGCGTGAGCATAGAGCGCGTATTCAAGACCGAACACCGTAGCAATAAGGGGTATATCCAAAATCAAATAACCTAAGCCAAAGAGCCTCATGATTCATACAGCAATAGGGGGGGAGCCAAATGCAAAATCATCGTCGTCGTCGAAGAAGCAACTAGCTTCTTGCGTAGACATGCCAAAGTCGCTGAGTCGTCTAGAAGTCGTAATTGTGTTCGCAGTCACGAGCGTAGGAAGAGACGGCGGAGAAGGTGGAGCAGGTTCTACGCAAGGCTTCTTCGCGGCCGGTGCGGGCTTTGCCGGTGGCGCCATTGGCCTCTTCGATTTCAATTGAGGAGCCTTCTGAAGTCTTTTGAGAAAGGGCGGCATGCCACCAGACTCCGGATCGATCCTACGTAAGTTTGCTGTCCGCCGTAAAGGTCCCGGAGGAACAGAGGGTGGTAATCTCGAGGTTTTGTTCAGTACAGCCTCGCCTCGAACCGCTTTTACAGTTGGGCGCGGAGGGTTCGTGGTGTTTCGTGCGATTATCGTTGATTCAATTTCTCGCAGGACTTTTGGCTGTGGGTGCGAGTGTAGTTGTGGTTCGCCTTGCGGCTTCGGTCGCGGTTCTGGCTCACCGTCCAAATCGTCCAGAGTAAAGTCAAGGTCCTGCGTTGAAAGCGGAGGCACCGATTCGCTGACTGGGATGGGCAATGTGGTGATCTTTGACGACACATTATGCGATGTGAAGTCTGCAGAAAGTTCGCGCGCAATCTGTGTACCGCTTTCGAGGAAGTCGTCCCAACCATCCAGGGGAAGTGCAGGAGGCGCGATAGGCTGAAAGTGTAGCGGAGGTGTAGCTTGTGCTTTCGATGCCGGTATTCCAGGCAGCTTGAAGCTAGGATTTGAGCTGATCTGGGATTTGGGTTTGCTCGAAGGAGGCGTTGGCCTCTTCATCAAGCTTGGCTGGTGCATTCGTCCATTGATTGCGGGCAGCTTAAATCCTGATTGTGTGGTTTCTCGTGGGGTGTCTGTGGAAATGTAGTCGGTCGCAACGCGTACGGGGTATTGTATCCTCGTGAATGGGAAGTTGTTATCGTTGCGGTATTTAGCAGGGAATGGCACGCGAGTGATGACAGTCTTCGTGCCTGCAAGTTGGCCGTCGAGGGTAAGGCACTCCAATCGTTCGTTCTCGACTCGAAGTATGCGCACATGCTGGCTCTTAGACAGCTGGCTGCTTGTATTCAGATCCCTGAGGCACACCACCACGCATCCTACTTTGACTCGCAGTCGATGCGGAGGTATTCCGATTGGACTGAGCTTGTTTAGCAGACCATGTGCAGGCGCCCAGTCTGAAGATGATGAGGGTATGTCCTGAGAGAGAAGCTCGATGATCTCTCCCGGGAACTTCTCGAGTGCAGACTCGATCGCTTTATTTATAGGACCGTGGATGCGTGTGAACTCGATGTCATCTTTTGCAGCATCGCTTCTGGATGCCTCTTGGGGAAATTTTTGCGCGGATCCGTTCTGTGTCGAGTACTGACTTTTCTGAGGGGTCTGCTTGTGTGGTGTGGCTGGTGCTGTCGTGGGACGAGGAGGGATTGCTAACGGTTCGTGGATGGGTTCTTCGACTGGATCTGACATCATGACCAAGTCGTGCACTTCGAGGAGCGTGTCATCATCTAGCTCATCGTCTACCCAATGACTCCCATCTTGGGCAGGCACAGCTGACAGGTCCAACATGGCATCTTCCATGTCAGTGTCGTCGTCGAAAGGCTCTTTCTCGATATCCTGCGCAATAACCTCGAGTTTTTTGGCCAGCTCCTCTTCTTTGCGCCTTTCTTCTTCTTTACGCCGTCTCTCGTCATCTTGATTCTTCTTATCGACCCCCAGGAACGCCTCCATTCCCTTCTTTAGCTTGGCCTGGGTGTGGCTATACCCTATCAACTGCGTCGCCAGCCCCACACCCAGCTGCTGTCTCATAGCCGTCTCCTTGCGCTCTCGTTCCTCGCGCTTCTCTTTGGCCAGCTTGCGCCTCTTCTCCGCTTCGCGCTCGCGTGCGGCGCGTTGTTCGAGTTCATAGCTGCGCTGCAGCTGTTTGTGTGTGCGCTCAGAAATGACGGGTCCATTTTTCTTGTAAGCTTTCTTCGCCTCGGTCGAGGTTTGCGCAATGTGTTTCGGCGGCATGGCGGCGCATCGTGAGATCGGTGCAGGGGCGGTGAGAGACGATGCTCGTGCTCAAGCGCGAAAGCGGCTGCGGGATGTTGTGCGCTAAAACGCTTGGCATACGCGAAAGCACGTGAACGTTTCTTTCATCGTCATACCAAGGGCATGACGATGCTCTCCCATTTGCAGTCAAAGCTTTGCCCCATGCAGCACGCTCGTATCAAAAAAAAGATGACGAAGCGCGGATCCATGGTCGATGCTGGACAACAGATGCAACGGAAGGCAAGACGCAGCATCAGTCGTACAATGGTCTCAATCTGTACATCTCTTTATTGTCTACTGTCCTTGTGTCTGCGGAAGTATGCATAGTCGTCTGCTCTGCTACCATCTACACAGCAAACGGTGGCGCTTCCAACTTACGATCAACGTTGTCTTTAGCAACGTACCATCGGCTTAGTGGAAACAGTAGTCATGGTAGTTCCAACGACATTGTAGTCTTCCGCCATCTGATCAGTGACGATTGGTTCTCCTTGGCGTGTCAAATAAGTTCCACAATCTCAGTGGCAACTATCAAAGTGACTGCATGTGTCCGTTTCCAGGTTGGATCTGCGGCGAAGCTCGTTGTGGCTCAGTAGTGTTGTTATCTAAGGCCGACTTGGCACATTGTAGTCATCAGACGATCCAAAAACTTGCCACGCGTTTCGAGACTGGTATCGATTACCTACTGTCTGGAGGACAATGTGTCAACTCAAGACATCATCACAAGGCTCCATAGAACAGTGAAACCACTTGGAGAAATCTGGACACTCTTAGACCAACAACATGCGGCATACCAAGAAACGCGATGAGCTGAACAGACTGCTGCTGATGCAGAGGTAATGGACACGGCAGTGTTATATTGCTGCCCGAAGTGATGCTACAGCTGACGTGCTGGCAACAGGATCAAGCCACATGGTAAAACTAAGAAGCAAGAGCCATCACCGGCGATGACTGCTGAGCTTCACGCAACGTTCGGAAATGGGCTCTCGACTGAACATGGGCCTTCAAGGCTGAAATAATCAGCCAGGTACGGTTCGGGAAACATCGAGCAGAAAGTCCGCCGTGGCATTCGAGGATCTCCGTCTAAGAAATATACAATGAGCGCCTATTGCATCGGATGTAGGATACAGATTAGGATGCCTCGATGGCTCATCGACGAGTAAAGAATTAGGTTCCCTTATTTGACCTGGAGAGATGTATTCAAGAGCTGTCTTTGCGTTGTCTGTGAGGTTGCGCAAGGAGCTTTGACGTCCGAAACTGAGCTCGCCTGACTATTATGGGCCTCAAAAGTGCGCGTGAGGTGAAATGACTGTTCTGACGCCGCAAAAAAGATTAGGCACAGTATCGACACTCATTTGCGTTGGGGTAGCAGACACCTCAACCTGGATTCTGCGAGAGCGGATGGTGCTGAACCTTGCGTAACCTGACAATCTGGGGCATGCTTTCCTCCCCACAACTCTCCAGATTGTGGGGTGCCGTACCACTTTCACAAATCTCGAATGTCAGCATACCACGTTACTCGCCATGGCATAATTGGTAAGCGGAATATCAACGGCAACTGAACGTCTGCCCAGAGATCGAGCGAAGATCATTGGCCGCCTGAAGGGAACCTGATTGAGGCTCTATCCGATGAAGAGAACCGACCGGAGTGCCACGAGACGAGAAGAATTGTCGGCCAAGCTCCGTCTTCGTGACTCGGCCGCGGCGTAAACAAGCATGTTCTCGGAGCTGCTTGAATGGGCAAGCTCTTCTCCCAGAACGGTAAAGATTCGAGCGGCGAGGACGCCACGACGCTTCCTTCGCGGAGGCTCAAACATGCCGCTATGGCCGCATGCAGGGCGCAGGCTTCGCAGTGTGGATGGCTCAATTGCCGACAAGCTTGTGCTGGCGCTATTGATGTGGCCTTAGTTTTGCTGCCTACGAACAGAGCCAAGGTCGAGACAAGACTTTAAACAGATGGTGCGTGCACGGGCGATGTAAGAAGTCGGAGCTTCTCGTATTGCCATCGGCAGAGAGATGAGCTTGCGGTGTTCGCTGCAGCCTCCGGATTTCTCTCCGCACCCCCAGATTGAGCTCAAAAGTCGGGGTCTCCGCGCATACGAAGCGCAAGCCCAATAATGGCTGTGCGCTAGAAGGAACTCGCGTCCGAGGACCTTTCGATGGCACTTTGGTCCTCCGAGTTGTTATCTTGAGGCTTCTGCAGGAACAGCGGCCAAGAAAGAGAAGCCAGAAGAAGACCTCTTGGAGACACTTGAAAGTTGTTGAGCCACTCTCTGTGACAGAACGGTATCAAACCTGGGCAAGACGAGTCATCTCGACCGGTGTGGGATGCAGTTGCAATGGATGAGGAGTGGGCTTAAGACAAGGCTGTGGTTGGGTGCGCTGCAGTTTCCTCGGCCTGGCGACCGTGCCTATTTTCCGCCGCCTCCCTCCTTGCATCACCTGAGCGGGCAGAATCAGCCCGCGCCTTTCACGACCCTTGAACTCGCCAAGCCCTCTCCGTGTCTGCATGCGATACCTGAATAGCCTCAGGCGCCGGTCCACTTTGTGGGCCGGTTGTTTTTCGAGCTGCACGCACGAAACACTGGGGATAACAGTCTTCACCCAAACCAGCTACCGAGACTCGTGCTCTCGGGCCTCCTGCCTTAGAGCGCAACAATCTTGATCTTTGGGGTAACCGCCGAAGATCCTCACCGGTCGCGAAACACTCACGCGGCCGCGACTAGGGTCATCAAACACTTTAAGTTGTCAAAACATATCCCGTCGTTCGAGTAAGACTTGTCCAAGCCGTTTGGTGACGATTCTGCCATCTCGGCCCTGCAAGCCACGATGTCTTGACTGTTCTTGGATGTCGTAAGTGATGAGCTTCGGCACAATGCCCAGGTGGGAATTCGCAGAGCGGGGTCTTTTGCCCAGGAACGTGGCGTTACTTGTCGCACGCTTCTTTCGAAGTCGAGGTAGCGCGAACTGAGTGCTTGACCAGCGCCTTGCAGCTTGGTATTGAACGCGGTACACAGGAAACCGTTGTGTACCACGTGTAACGATCAACGTTAAAGCACGTTCAGCGTTCGCAAGTCGGGTACATGTCAACCAGAGTGTGGGAATCTGGGGGAAGATACCAGACACCGTTTCTCCCCGTGGGGACTGCGAGATCAGCGCACACGGCTTTCGAATCCTAGCATATCGGCGCTGCACGATTCGCCCAAAGCCCCGCGGGTCGCAAGAGCACTTGCCCCAATGCAGGCTAGAAGGTTACATTCATTCAACACCATAGAAACCGCCCAGCCCTTGGTATTCTTGGCCGTAAGCCACAGACCTGCACCACGAAGTGCTGTCGTACAGATAGTTCCGGAAGGTCATCGATAGGATCGCTACGAGGCAAAAAGCCCCGCTAGAAGGATGTCGTGAAAGGACATATATTAGGCAGGCCCTGCCCTCCGTTTATGATCCAGCATCTTGATCAGGCTCAGCTGTCTTACCTCAACGAGCAGCTTCTTTTCCATTTCAATCCAAAAGATCAAGCCCACTCGACCAATGGCGACAGTCACTGGCAACAGACCCGCCGATCCTTTGGCCAAGGGCACCTTCGCAACCGCGAAGCAAGCTTGGAGCGACCTCTTCAAATGGGACCAACGTGTAGTCGTAAGGAACGAATATGGCGAGGAGACCTGCGAGTGGCAAAAGCCTGAGCCTCTGAAGAATCCTATCAGCCTGCTCGCGCAGCTTGGCCTCAAGGACTGGCTCTACTTCCTCGTGGGCTTCTTCGCCTGGACTGCCGACGCGTTCGACTTCCACGCCCTCTCTATCCAAACGACCAAGCTTGCAGCATACTACGAGAGGAGCAACACATCCATCACCACCGCCATCACATTGACACTGCTTCTTCGATCTGTTGGTGCCGCCTTCTTTGGTCTGGCTGGTGACAAGTTTGGTCGCAAATGGCCCATGGTCCTCAACATGATCATCCTCGGTCTCCTTCAGGTCGCAACCATCTACTGCGGCTCTTTCAACCAGTTCTTAGCCGTGCGAGCCCTTTTCGGTCTGTTCATGGGTGGTGTTTATGGCAATGCCATCGCCATGGCTCTTGAGAATTGTCCTGTCAATGCTCGCGGTTTGATGAGTGGTGAGCAACTTTCTTCAGCTTCATCTAAGCGACCTACTAACTTTGCCAGGAATTCTTCAACAAGGATACAGTTTCGGATATGTCCTTGCTGCTTGCGCCAACTTGGGTGTTGGTGGCAGTACCAACTCCTGGAAGACAGTGTTTTGGATCGGCGCAGGGTTCAGTATCCTTGTCGGTCTTGTTCGCATCTGCTTCCCTGAGTCTAAACAGTTCATCGCTGCGAAGGCGGAGGCCAAGCTGCATCCCAAGAAGACCACCGGAGCTTTCTGGGCAGAGACCAAGGTCATGCTCAAGGCTGAGTGGCGCATGGTCATCTACTGCATCTTCCTGATGACCTGGTTCAACTTCTACTCCCACACCAGCCAGGACTCCTACACTACATTCATGAAGCAGCAGAAGCACCTCAGCGCCGCCGGTTCAACACGCGCTTCTATCTTGATGAAGACTGGTGCCTGTGTTGGCGGTACCATCCTTGGTTACACATCGCAGTGGTTTGGCCGCCGTCGTACTATTGTCTGCGCCGCCCTCGTTTCCGCTTGCCTCATTCCGGCTTGGATCCTGCCCACCACCGAGCGTGGACTTTCTGCTTCCGGCTTCATGATCCAATTCTTCGTCCAGGGTGCCTGGGGAGTCATTCCCATCCACCTAAACGAGCTGTCGCCTCCCGCCTTCCGTTCATCTTTCGTCGGTATAACCTACCAGCTCGGTAACATGATCTCCTCGCCTTCCGCTCAGATCGTCAACGCTGCTGCTGAGGCCATGCAAATTACAACCCACGGCGGCAAAAGGTCACCCGCTTACGGACCGGTCATGGGTGTTGCGACTGCCATCATTGCCCTGGGTATTGCAGTCACCACTGCCCTTGGCCCTGAGAAGAAGGGTCGCCACTTCGAGCAGGCTGGACCCATCGGTGCCAACGTCGAGCCTGTCAAGGACATTGAGACTGGCAGCATTGACGAGAAGGACGGTGCTCGTGCCGTTGAAGTTGTTGACAATAAGGAGATGAAGGCTTAGAGATAAAATGTCAAGAACTCGCCCTGGCAGCCCAGGTCGCAGAGCTACGACAAGGAGGAAGATGTGGAAGGTGACTGCTCGGAAATCAATGATACCAATATTACGAATGAGTTACGGATTTCATCCGGGTTCACACCATGCTTGAGCTCCTTCGCCGTGCGCCCATTTTGACATTTTCTCTTCTTGCATTGGCTCAGATCTGTAAGCAAGCTTCCTCAGTGAAGGCACAAGCTCAGTCTGGTTTCTCTCTCATGGTCAATATTGAGCAAGGCAGATGTGACGGAATAGAGTCACTGCTCTACTCGTATCGCTTCAAGCATGGCAAAAGTCGGCCTTGCGAGCCACTCTGCCCAGTACCCGGTCTGCTTCCTCTCATCATCCGGCACGACACATTTTCCCCACTTGATCTTTAACCCCGCCATCCTCGCACACCTCTCGTACACCTCTGCCCTAAATTGGAAACAATCAAATTCGAACCCTCCTTTTCCAACCTTAACTTTCGCCTTGATGCCCACAGCCTCACCCGTATCCGGCGCAACATATGCCGAATCAAGCACTAAGATGTCCAGTCCGTAAAAGTCCACTTTTGGTATGTGCATGCATGGGTCATGGGCATCAGTCGTCAGCCCAACAAATCTGCCACCGGGGGCCATCTGCGACTCGATGACGCGGAACATGTTTGTCAGTTCGCGCTCGCTGCCTGCGTAGTTGAGGAACCACGCTGAGAAGACGATGTCAAAGGTGCTGTTGCCAGAGACCGGTAGCAAGCCAGGGATGCTGCAGTCTGCTACGCCGAAGTGCAGCGTCGGATGTTGCGCGGATGGATAGGTAGCAATAGCGCCAGAGATCATGGTCGTAGAAATGTCGTAGCCGGTTACGCTAGTTGCACCGAGAGTGGAAAGAAGGTGTGTGTATTTGCCAGTACCGCATGCTAGGTCTATGGACGTCAGTTAATCTTGTACACTCATTGGTCGATCATGACAGAGGGGCTGTTGGGTGAAAAGGACGGACGGAGCGGCACCACGTTGAAACAGCCTGCAAGCGACAAGCCATCATCGTGACGATGTGGTGTGCTGTGTAACAACACTCTCACTTCCCATCGCTCAAGTAGGAATAATATGACATACCAAGACATTTCGTCCCTCTGACGCCACCCTCCAGCGCATGCAGTATACTCAGCACCTCAGGCTCGACAGCAGGCAATGTTTTGATCTCCAGGTACTTCGTCCCAATCTGATCATACTGCGTGTTTTGCGTACTCTCATCCATTGCCCTTCCATCCTTCGCCCCACCAGCCCCACTTTCTCTTCCTTCTGTTGCTGGAAGCATCATGCCTGCTTTATCTCTTTCCCAGTCAAACCGAATTGTGAAATCGAAGACCGAACCTCGTCGCGCGAACGATCTGCGAACGCCACAACACGATTGTTGAATGAATGCAGAACAAAGTTTGGATTTCGCACGGGTGAGACCCCGCTTTCGGTACTTGAGAGAAGCGCCATAGTAAGGCCGATATCTGGTTCTCCCACGTTTTTCGCATGTGTTGAAGCGCGTGACAAGCACGGTTAGCGTGCAGTAGCTAGGCTTGGTGGGCTTGGTTATTCATGCGTTTGGTGATAGATTGGGAAGAGGCAAGAGGAACCAAAGGCGTGATGGATCATGGTGTGTTCTGGTTGAGAACTTGGACGTGCACAACTGCAGCACCAATGCGTAAATGATGTCTGCAATTGCTTGGGAAGCATGATTGTCTGTCTACGAGATGATCTGACGACATTGTCAGTTTCGGTTATCTTAGGTAAACAGGCACCATTGCTACCTTTTCCCTCTGCAAAGCCTCTCCGTCCATGAAACCAGCCAAGTAACATTCTCCAATCAATTTGCGGACCTTTGCCGGCGCCTCATTTGTGTCAACAGCACTATCGAGCGATCGAAGCACAAACGGCACCTTCCCTCCTGCAAGCACCCATACTTCATCTCCGGGCCGTGCGTGTGGGAAACACAGCCCCATATGACCGCTCTTTGTCATAAAAAAAGTTCGCCCAGACATGGCAGACCAGAATGCAAACACATAAGGGGTGACAAGCGGTTCTCGTCCTTGCTCGACAGAGCTCTTGACTGTTGCGAACCATGAGGATAGTGCGGCATTTAAGGAAGCAGGAATCCTCGCATACCTGTCGTCGTCATTCACGAAGGTATCCGCTGTAATCGTGCGCCAAAATTGCTCTTGCACTGACCCAGGCGCGCAGTCGCTGTCCGAGGTCACGACGCCTGCCATCTCGGCCCAAGCTTGTATACCCGGTAATACGCCCTGGGGATGGTTCCAGTCTCGAAATTCGATCGGAGGTCCCATGCGGTCGACGCAGTCGATCAACGTCCCTGACGCATAGAGAGTGTCGTTACCGAGAATCTTGGTCTCGCTCTTCATCTCTGCAGATGCGTGATACAAACTGTACTTGTTGAAGCGATTGCGCTCGTTGCTTGCCCTGACAGGATGCAGAGGTGCAGCGAAATCGCGCACCCAGGATGGGAGCTGAGGATGGTCTGATCCAAGGCCACTGCCAGTCAAATAGCGTAGATCGCCGTCTGACTGCGATATGATGACTTGCGTAACTTGTTGGTAAAGGTCGCCCACCGTCATGGTATAATCCGGCCGTAGATTGAGGGACACACTGTGCCCAAGCAGTGCCAATAACCCGTAAATCTTATCTCTCGGGTCTTTACAAAGCTTGTGCCTGAGGGATCGAATGATTTCATCAATACCTGTCATCTCAGAGCGTGTGGACAAGAAGAGCATAGGATCGGCGAAGTAGGCGTATCTTGCAGGCATAGAGTCTGCAAGACCTTTGCAGCATCCGGCATCGTGGCGACTGTGATTCTTCCTTGCCTCTAGGAAGGTCGACCACGGTATCCACCACCAGCCCATACGCACGATCGCCTTGGGACACAAAGCCACCTCCTGTAGGCACCATAACCTATCCCACCAGGGTCTTGAGATACTATCATGAAATGAGTTATACATGTCTTGATAAGTGGGATTGTCATGATACTCCCATTGCCCTGTGTTCTTTGCACGCGAGAAACCTGGCAGATTGTAAAAGTGCTTATCTTGGTACCAGTGAAGGATCATCTCGAATGGGTTCCGATCGCCGAACGATGGGTTTGTTGGTCCTAACCATATGTACATCGAAGAGCACCTCTGGTATATTTTGCCCATGCTCGCCACCTGTACGGCACGTTCCTCGAGATTGCGCTGATCGATGCATATTGCGTCCGTCCACAAGGGCAGTATGGGTAAGTCTCCGGGGTGATGTAGTTGTGTGCGGAGTTGCTGGAGGCAAGATTCGAGACTGCTTGGTATGTCCAATTCGATGCCGTCAACATCGATTGCCCTTGTATCATTCGGATCACCCCATGCGTAAGATATCGTTTCGTAAAGGGGTGGGTTATGCAGACAATGCACCGTGAGTTGGCATCGAATACGGTCCGGGGAGTGATCTGGCAAAATGGTGACGAGCCGAAATTCCTCTAATCGCCGTTCAGAGACACCTGCGAGAGGCTTGTAGCAGGAGGTGCTACGTGCCTCCGAGCCGCTGACTTTCATAACCTGCATTAACAAGTGCTGTATGATCCACTGGGAGGTGTGAGGGAGCGAGCCGCGCACGATGGAGTGCCTTACGCCCCACCACGAAGTAGTGCCGTAGAAGAGCCGGTGCTCACCCCCCAAAAGTGGCCTGCATTAAGATCGCAACCTCACATAGGAGTCTTGGGGGTTCGGTGGGGTGGGGGGGGGGGGGGGGGGGGGGGGGGGGGGGGGGGGGGGGGGGGGGCAGCAACTTGTAAAGCTGACGATGTATTCGTTCAAGTGCTACGAGATCTCTCATCAACTAGATATTGGGTCGAGACTGCTGCGCAGGCAGTTGCTCGCGCTTCAGCCCCAGATTATCGATGGCGCGCATCGCACAATTTCTGGGGTATGGAGCCAAGGTCAGGAAGCAGTTTTACCTGCTCTGAAATCCATTGCATGATTGGAGGTCGTGAATCAGTCATCCATCCTCTATTCATGTCAGGAGGCGGGCTGCTGGCGGTGCATGCCATTTCCCCGGATGCCCAGCTGAGCTTGGTGTAATCGCTCAAGCTCCGCACAATGGACGTGGTTGCAAGGCTGATTGCCAAACCTGCAAAAGGAAGTGCCCTGAGGCATATCGGGCAGATTGGACTGAGCACTCATAGGTTGCGTATTCGACGGTTGGGGGTGAGGAGTTGCCTCGTTCTCCGATGTAGACTCTGTTGAGTATCAGATCACGGACCTTGACCTTCGAGCCCGTTGTTGGCAAACATGGGGTTGCTCCTACCATCGTCGTTGCCAGGTGTGCCATTGTCGTCGTTCATAACTGCGCCACTCATGCCTTGGCCACTCATGTTCTGGTTGCTCATACCTTGGCCACCCATCATTGATCCGTTCATGCTTGCTCTGTTCATCTGCGGGCCCATCGATCCGTTCATGTTGCCGTTACTCATGTTAGTGTTCATAGAGTTGCTGTTCATGCGGCCGGCGTTGATGGGGCCGTTGTTGCTGTTAATGTTCCGGTTGCCCATAGGGTTATTAGAGAGTGAGTTGTTGTTCATGCTGTTGTCGAGGCCAGCACCCATAGGTCCCATATGTGCAGGACCGCCGAGCTGTGCGCCTTCATCTTCTTCGCCCATCCCGTCCACTTCCGGCCAGAAGCGCTGTTCCAGCCAACAAATCTGACGAAAGATCTCGTCGCAGCGCTGCATCTCTTCTCTGCCATCGCGAGCTGTCGTAGTATTCGCAAGTTCGTCGACGAGCGCACGTGTGGCGTCCACAAACTTGGTGAATGCTGGTGACGTCCAATTGGGGATCAGGGCTTGGTGAAGAGCCACGATATGATTCTCATTACTGGGCGTCGAAAGGGAGGTACTGAAGGTTGCAGCGTATTGCCAGGCAGACCGATAGCACTATATCATTAGTACAAGGCATCGGAGTCAGGATTAATGATGAGCATACATGTTCGGTGCCCCAAAGCACAACCATGCCCTCCAGGAGAGAAGCACTAGAGCTGCTAGCGCTAACAAATAGATCCAGCAGAGCGCGTGTGATTGGAGAAGGAGGCTCACTGCCCAGCGCAAGGCCGTACTTGGTGGCAGTAATCTCAAAGAACTGCATCTCGCGGCGCATGTTGTTTAGGGCCGAGATCAGCAGATCCATGGTCCTATACATGGGGTGGAACTGCGAATTCTGCGTCTGCGGTAATCGTATCTTTGCGAGGAGTTGTCCAACAAAGCGTATGTAACCTCTCGAGTAGTGTCCATCTTGTGCCAGCCATTGTAACAGAGGACTCGCAGCGAGTGAGCCACAGCCAGCATGTGAGAGGAATGGCTGTTGTGTCGCCTGCGCGAACGGCCCTGAGCACGTTGTAAGGAGATGGTTCGTTAGGGAAGGCGCAGGATGCTGCTGCATAGGATTAGGCGCAATGGGCTGCCCATCACGACCGCGTTTTGTATTTGGACCGCGGCGGTGTACTTGAAGATTTGGATTCGGCTGCTGGCCATTCAAGATAGCACTCGGGCCTTGCGACATATTAGGATCGACCATAGACTGACTGCCCTGGTTTGCAACCATATGGGCCTGCGCATCTGGGGAATTCAGATAGGCTTGACACTCTTGGAGATGTTCGATCTGTCTCGTCGTATTCTTCGCTCTCACGAAGCCGCAGTGCTGACATCTGACCTTATTGCATTTGGAGGGCGTGTCCGCATCCTGAAATTCTACGAAGGCACGGCGAATGTCCGGATTTGCGTGTCGACCCATCGCAGCCGATGCTGACGTTGCTGTGAGGCACTGCCATCGTGGTCAGCGTACTGAGTGGCATTTAGTGTGCACGATGCGGGCTACACGATTGAGGCAAGCATGAGATGTGAAGTAGTGCCAATGGGGGTGGATCTCACCTTGAGTAAGCTGTCTTGATAGCCGTGTATTGTATGGTATCGCTGAGTGCATGCTGGGGTGCGGGCCGGCGTTCTTGCCCGCAAAATTTGTGACTAAGCGTGGCCCTTTCCTGTTCGGTCCGCCCAGTAACACCCGCTAAATTATGCCTGCATCGTGGAGCGTGGATACAAGCAGGCACTGTACATATGTTGCTTCTGATCACTGTAATCGCCATCGCCATGACTATGAATCCTTGAGTCTGCCCGAGATATTCTGTGTGTAGAGGGCTTTTTACTTTCGACGAAATGTTAAGTAACCGCGTTCTATTTGGCAAGCGCGAATCGGAAGGACCCTGAAATGTTTCACGGCGCACGAGGATCCAGCGGTAATCTTTTAAAACCTTTCATCAGCGTCGCTTCAAGAACCTTTATGGCTCCATAAGATCGGATCGCTCGGTTGTTCTGTTGGATCGAATCGTCTTCCAAGTTCATTGACCTGGTCAAGGTCGGTTTTACCTGTGTTGAATGGTGTAATGATCTCTCCAGCTACATCAAGCCTTACGCTTGGTGACTGACCAGAACGTCGATTGCTGCGGTCCTCGCGCTTGTACTCTCACAATATTAGTAATGCCGCCATCTGAACTCAATGATGACCAGTCAGTCGTTGATTCTAAGAGCGCAATTTGTGGAATGTACTTCCGCGGAGTAATTCCGCAGATATCGTTACAGCACTGCACCAAAGCTTCAAGTCATCATCTGATGTAGCAAATCCTGGACCACCGCTTGTATTCGCCTTCACCGCCGGCCTGAAGCCTCGGCACCATGTCCTCAAGGTCACGGTAATGATGATCTTGCTCTGTCAAGTGGTCGCAGCTCTCCCATGCTTCCCCAAATCCTTCCCCACAACACACCAAAGTGACGATCCAGCAGATCACCCATGCGCTTGTGACCTCCGGGTTTACCTTACAGGGCAAGTTGTAGCTACTGGCGCCAAGCTACCAATGCACGCACCAACGAGCACATTCTCGTGATGCGTTCGGGAGAATTTTCAGCTTGCGGTTACACATCGTCTTGAGTAAGTCTTGGAATGATGTCGCACTCGGGGCTGTGGATGCAAAGCCTCAGCCGGCGCACTGAGACCCTGTTGCACCACCGACATCATCATCGCCAGGCCGCAACGAGCGAGCTGGGTCTGAAGGTACAACAATGTACTGAGACAAAACTGCAGCAAGAATGAAGACCAGCAGACGCTGATGTTTGAGCTGCTGCTTCTGTGCGAATAAATGGAGACACATCTTGCGAGTTGTGATGACGCTCACTCGTCATACCTGCCATGAACCCGGAACTCACTCGCCCTCTGCCAACAGCCCACGGTACATGGCACTACCGCCCGCAGTACATCATATCCATCACATGAAGCTCTACACTCCATACTTGACGTTCACGAGATTTGCCTCCCATCCTTTCAAGCGGTACGATTCGCTCGTATTGCGGGAATAACGGCCTCCGTCTGCACGCAACCAGGTCGCGAAGCTTGGCCCACCACGATGGCGGGGTATAACTCCCGAATGCATTCCGAGTCGTTCTCAGACGCTGAAAGCGACGGATCAGCGACATCGCTGTGCTTTTGCCACCACAGCTGATCTTAAGGCTTGGGTTAGGCTGGCTGATGACTACGCTGACCGGCAGAATCGATGGGCCGGCACATGGTCTTTGTTACGTCTCGCCAGGCCATTGGGTCGCTGGTCCTGGTGACGGAAAACTTGCGCTGGCTTGCGGTGACTTGGACAGAAGATGAGGATCAACATGCACTTTTGCTGCGCTTGATGATGATTATGGGAGTTGTTTCGATGATCAGGACGGGGAGCTGGAGTAGGCTCCCCCGCAATTCCAAGTCTGACTTCATGCAAGCTCACGGAAGCCCTGTTTCTGAAGTCAAGGGTTTGCCGCGGCTGGCAGAGACTCCCGAATGTTGAGATGCGGTATCAAGAAGTACACCGATAGCTGCTGCCGCATGCATGTCCGAGACTTCACTTCCATCAGCAAAGTGACGGATTAAGGAGGAAGAAAGGATTGCGATGCTCTTTCGTGTGCAAACCGATGTTCTGGAAGCTCTCGATGTTGACGTGCACATCCCTCGAAGTTCCAGAACAACATCATCATCCACTCTTCCACAACGGCCCAAAGTCTCCATCCACATTCGGCCGCGTGAGCACGACTTGTGAAGTTGATTCGCCGCATTCTCATCTCCGTTGCCTCCGTGAGCCACGCGCCGCCGATCGCACCATCATCGCCTGAAACATCTCGCCAATCAGCTCTACGTACCTGACTATAGCCTCACCTTAGTCATCTCGTGCCGGTGTAACACCACTTCTGAACCCTGCGTGCACCGACTTTTTCCGTAAACCCAAGAGTGATGATCACAGACCGGACAGCTGTGACTTTGGGGTTAGACCTTGTGCAGTGTTTCCCGCCGCTGCGTCACCTCCGAGGAAAGTAACCAAAGTGGACGTTTGATAGGTCAGATATTGGAGCTTCGTACTGGAAGCTTATCCCTGGCGGAGCTTTGTTGGCAGGATTCTGAGCTTCTGACGATCTTAATGCCTGTGCCCAGGAGACATGTGCTTGTTGTCGTGGCGGATGACGGGAGACAGATCCCAGTTCCACACTTGGTGGATCTTCATGTGGGCTTGGGAGTTTTGAGGTTTAAAGTCGTGCATGTCCCCAGCTTGGAGGTGCGTAAAACGCGGATGCACATTCTTGAGTTACTCAAGTAACACCTTAGCCTGCTTGCATACCTCAATCTACGAAGCTGGATGCGATCCTCACAATACCTCTTCGAGTAAAATTACACCGGGAACAACATCATGGTGGGACACTGGAGCACAGCCTTGGCCGTTGGTCTGCTTGCCCTCGGCTCCAAAGCCTCCCCATTGTAAGTAGCATGGATGTTTCCAAAGGGGCAGTAGCTCACACTTGTGCAGAGAACCAGAAAAGCTCGCGAAGCGCTCACCACTCTTCAATTACAATGGTGAGAAGGTCCGTGGCGTGAACACAGGTGGATGGTTCGTTCTCGAGCCATGGATTACTCCAAGCATTTTCGAGGGCAATGCGGCGAAGGACGAATGGACGTACACCGAAATCTTGGGCAAGGATGCCGCCAAGTCGAAGCTGCAAGATCACTGGAACTCTTGGATCACACAAGAGGACTTCAACCAGATGGCAAAGGCAGGGTTGAACCACGTGCGAATCCCAATTGGGTATTGGAGCGTAATTCCGATCGATGGTGAGCCGTACGTACAGGGTGCGTATGACAAGCTCGGCGAAGCTCTTGACTGGGCGAATGATGCTGGTCTGAAGGTCATGATTGACTTGCACGGAGGTAAGTTGATGCCGGATAAGGTGCTGCGGGAAATCATTGGTTGACAGTGCATAGCTCCCGAATCACAAAATGGCTTCGATAACTCAGGCAAGTATGGCAATGTTGGCTGGACTCAAGGCGATTCTGTCAGCCATACCACCAAAGTTCTTAACAAGATTCGCGACGACCACGCCTCGCACCCTGCCGTCTCAGCAATCGAGCTCTTGAACGAGCCACTCGGCCCTAACCTCGACATGAACACTGTCCGTCAGTTCTACATGGATGGCTGGGGTAACCTGAGAGACTCCAACGTAGCCGTTACCTTCCATGACGCCTTTCAGGGCGTCACGTCATGGAACGACTGGGGTTCTGGCATGTGGAATTTGCTCCTCGACACCCACCACTACGAGATCTTTACACTCGATGCTGTCGCCATGAGCATCGACGACCACATCAAGACCGCTTGCGACTTCGGTAACCAGATGAAGAGCAACAACAAGTGGACGATCAGCGGCGAGTGGACTGGTGGTATTACCGACTGCGCCAAATGGCTGAATGGTAAAGACAAAGGCGCGCGCTACGACGGTTCGTTCGGTGGCGGTTCCAAGATTGGTGATTGCACTGGCAAATCGACTGGCAGCGTCGCTGGTTTGTCAGATGCTGACAAGTCGAACATTGGGCGCTTCATTGAAGCTCAGCTCGACGCATACGAGAAGGCCACTGGGTGGATCTTTTGGACATGGAAGACTGAGGGCGCTCCGGAGTGGGACATGAAGGACCTGCTTGCCAATGGCATCTTCCCTCAGCCATTGACAGCTCGAAAGTGTGAGTTTTCCTCCCCAGATAATGCCTCAAGCAGGAAATCTTTGCGCATGGTGCTGATGTTTCACAGACCCTGGTCAGTGCGGCTGAGCAAGATCATGCTTGTTTGTTGAGCTTGAACCCACCACCCGGCTCTTGCTGTTTAACCGTTTGACGCTCGCTCCCCAGCACGACTCGTCTCCGCTTACCATTCTCACGTTGAGTTCCATTGTCACGAGCTCCGTTTCGAAGATACCCAATTGCATTCGCTCGCTAGATATGACTTCTTGAGGAAGTCCTGGAAGTTGTCACGTGTTGGGACCTCTTTAAATGAGGGTCGGACGGTCGTCGGCTGCATACGCAGCGGCGTACGCAGTCATAGGTGCAATCAAATAAGTCAAATGAAGTCTCGTCCGAAATGCTCTGTGGTTCGCGATGAGTGTGATTGAGCTTGTTGAATGCCGGTGATATGCTTGAGGAAAGAGCTTGTCGCGGCGACCGACGGCTTTGCTGCGGCGCAGTTTTTCCAGGCGCCAACGGCAGGAGTATCTCAGATCCTTGGAAGCCGCACCACTGTTCATTTACCTGCTGACACGGCCCGATAATGCGCTTTGGGCTCACGATCAAAAATGGCGGTGGCAATTATCGTGCCGTCGACGTCTAGAATCTGGAGGATGCGCAACCCTGGAGACATTTGCGGATGTCATTCATGGTGAGTGACACGATGGATCCCATTTTCGTGCGGCACGCCTGGCTGCCTGGAAACATCACCACTGACTCTGCGCTCTGACCTGTCTAGAGCGCCGGAGCTAGGGCAGCACGGCATCGATCACGTCCCACCGTGACGCGAATCTGGAGAACATGTCGTATCCTGTTACATCGCAATTAGACGACCACCAACATCCTCGCAACTTGCGAGCCTTCACGCCGCAGCGTGAAGGCCTTCAACGCATAATTGCATTCAACCGCCTACAGCGCGACGATGCAACCATCACGCGCTGACACGAACTTTGCTTCCAGCGGCGGCCTTCGCAACTTCAGGCGTCCTTTGCGCAATTACACCAAGAATAACTTTCTGTGGCTGCTTTGGAGCATCGTGCCATCGCAAGGGACGCCCAATCATCGCTTCAGAACCCCTTAAACGATCTCCCATGCGGTTAGAGAGATAACTAAGTCCGCGCGCGTGCAGGGCTTTAGCCAGGCACCGGTGGGTCCACTGGCAAATTGGCTTCATACCAAGCCGCGTCCTTACCAGAAACAGCCCCCCTGCCCTACCGGTGAAGATGTCAATATAACCATTGCTGCGCCCGTCAGCCGTCTTCTGTTTTCAGCTTCTTCGCCAACACCGAAAACTCAGGAATTTGTTCCTTGTCGCTCTTTAAAGCAACAGTCATTCTTTACAAACCCAAACAACCAGTACACTCACTACCTTAATCGTCGCTTTACGCACGTTAATCAAATAATACCGACAACATGTTCACCAAGGCCTCCGTCGTTGCTCTCTTCGCCAGCATTGCCGCTGCGCAGCTCCACGCCCCTGTTGGCGAGCCCGCTGGCAACCCCATCACTCGTCCTTTGAACGAGGTAAGCATCGAGCGCAGCGAATACAGCATACGTTACAGGCACTGACCCATTCCCAGGTTGTCCCTGCTTGCAAGGCCTTCACCATCACCTGGCAGCCAACCACCACCAACACGGTCTCTCTCCTCCTCCTCCGTGGACCTTCCACCAACGTTGTCCCCATCCAGACCCTTGCTGAGGGCATCAACAACTCTGGTTCCTTCGTCTGGACCCCTGCCTCCTCCCTCGAGGCCGACAGCTCCCGCTACGGACTCCAGCTGATCGACGACGTCAACGGCCAGTACCAGTACTCCACCCAGTTCGGTATCTCCAAGGAGGACTGCGCCGTCGTTGTCTCCTCCAGCTCTGTTGCTCCCGTCGCTAGCTCCACCCCCGCTGGCTACCCCGTTGCCTCCAGCAGCCCTGCTGGTTACCCCGTCAAGTCCAGCTCTGCTGGTTACCCCGTCGCTTCATCCTCGGTCGTCAAGTCGACCCCCGTTGCTCCCTACCCCACCACTGTCAAGACCGTCGGCACCTCCAGCGCCTACGTCGCCAACACCGGCGCCCCCGTCTACAACTCCACCATCATCAAGCCCACCGGCTCGATGACTGTCCCCAGCTCCCTGCGCCCCTCTGCCACCGGCGCTGCCAACGGCACCAGCTCTGCCACTCTCCCCGAGTCCACCGGCGCTGCCGGCTCCATCAAGGCTGGTCTCAGCCTCGTCGGCGCCGCCGCCCTTGCTGCGCTCATGCTCTAAATTACTGGCCCCTTTCCAGTTTTGTGCTTTCAAAAATTGCATTGGAGCTAATTGGGATGTCAATAATGTCATGATGCTGCTTTCGGTCTGCTTTCGTTTCTTAGATACTCCTGGTGTTTATTAGGGTATATACCACTTGTTGTGTTTTCCTTTCGACCCATGGTGGCTGGGTTGTGTAGATAGTCAATGCCATCTGCACTGCATATGATTGATCGCTTCTCTCCCTTGTTGCCCTGCCCTGTGATCTGCGTGCTGATCGCCCTCAGTGTCTGGTCGGCCTGTCCGTTGTTGATGCTGAGTCGTACGTTGCTCTGGACCCTGACCCAGCGGGACCCTTTGTCGTCATTGTTTGCGTTCACATTCCACAACAGCTACCTGCCACAACAACGCTGTTGCAGCGCATTCCTGCCCCACACTGCTGTCAGTCATCGGCCGCATGCAACTCCATGTGGCAATCCTTGCATGCCCGCTGTTGCCGGCTGCCGCAAGCGTAACATCAGAAGGGAAGATCGGTTTTGGCTTGCAGAACACTCATAAGCTTCACGTGTGCTTCCTCCATTTAGAAGACTGAGAGGCTTCTGAGTTCACCAGGGAGCTTTGGTAGTCTTCTGCGTCCTAACGAGGTCGCGAGCACTGCGCTCAGGTTCGACGATTGCCCCCGCTGACTAAGGGCTCACACCTATCGTTACGCACCTCACCACGACATGCTCACTCCACCTGTAATTGCATTTCAGTCATGGAACGAAGTGTACGTGATCTTGTAGCAGCATGCATACGGGCCGTTTAGTCTCAGGGAGACTGCATTCGTGTGGTGTAGCCCATGGTACTTTGTGCGAATTGTGAGCTCATGCTTAGCTTCAGCCTCCGAGGATTGCATCAGAACATGTGCGTGACAGTAATTGATGCGTCCAGATAGAGCAGTCAATCCAAGAAACCAATGCCAGGTAGCATATGATGGAGCTTTGGTAAGAAGTCAGCGAAAGCAGCTCCTCAAGTTTAAGGCTAGCGAAGCATCATGCTTGGTGCCACTGCCTTCCTAGAGGGCTCTCTAGCTTGGCCATCATGAAGCCCTGCAAGCCGTCCAAAGCTCGTCGACGAAGCTTCGAGTCATAAATACACTGCACAAGATGTGCTGAGATTGATGGCGTAGGTAATTCGTCCGTTCTTGCCCTCGGCGTTAGCGCATTTTCTGGCGCCTTCCACGCTCCGGGACGTCATCAAATACCCTCGCTCCTCCGCTTCAGCGCGCCAACATTCCCACATCACAACCACAACCATGGCGTTCCTCTTACGGCGGCCGTTCGCCATACCAGCGACTATCAAGCAGTCCATAACAAGGACATCACAGCTCTCAGTGCGCGCTTTCCACAACACGCCACTGAAGCAGCACCCACACTTCTTCAAGTCGAAGGCACCAACTCTCACCACCGCCACCAATGTCTCCAAGTTCCAGTCTACCTTCCGCCGATCGTACCAGCAGCAGGCCATTAAAAATCCTCTCGCGCAGGGCGATGCGCGACAGCGTCTCCTCTACGGCGCTGGTATCTTCGGCGCGACCCTCCTAGGCATCAACCTGATCTTCAACCGCGAGACACGAGAGGATGGCGGCATGCCTCCGTTCGAACGCGCCTACCTCAACGACACATTCATGCACACCGGTCTCGGCATTGGTATCATTGGTATCGCTGCGCGCGCTATGCACATGAACGGCTGGTCTTTCAGGCTCATGGCTGCCAACCCATGGTTGGTCATGGGTGTCGGCCTTGCTGCTAGCATTGGAACCATGTACGGTACCATGGCTACCAACCCCCAGAAGTAAGTTCGCACCGTGATCAAGATTCAGGACCAAGCACTAACAGCGATAGCTACGCTCAGAAGTACGCCCTGTGGACCGCCTTCAACGTCACCCAAGCCGCCCTCCTCGCACCACTCTTCTTCATGCACCCCGCCATCCTCGCGCGCGCCGGTCTCTACACTGCTGGTCTGATGGGCTCGCTCGCTTTCGTTGGTGCCACCGCCAAGACCGACAAGTACATGTATCTTGGTGGTCCTCTGCTCGCTGGTGTCGCCATCGTCGCTCTGTCTGGTCTTGCACCCATGGTCATCCCCGCCACCGCCGCCCGCACGCTGATGTGGACTGAGAACATCTGGCTTTACGGTGGCCTTGCTGTCTTCGGTGGCTTCACCCTGTACGATGTTCAGAAGATCCTTCATCACGCCCGCCTGGCTGAGCGCGGCCTCATGCCCAAGGATCCCGTCAACGAGTCGATCCACCTCGAGTTGGACTTCATCAACATTTTTGTCAGGATGGTCCAGATTCTGGCCATGCAGCAGAACAGGAGGAAGTAAGCCATTGGAAGAGGTCGGATGGAGGCTGCAGAACAGAATATTACGATAGGAGTCGTATCGGAGGACGATGCATTGAAATTGCACAACTTTTCAGGCATAACCACAGCAGCTTATTGATAGCGCACATATGTAAAATACTTTTTTCTTCGTTGTAAGTTCTTGCTGTATGATCTTTTTATCCAAGATGACACCCTGTCACCCAAACACCTATTTCCATGCGCAGCAGTCATTGCGATGTGCCCCTTGGGAAATCCGTACTTCTCAATCTCTCTCTTCGTTAATTACTGGGGGTGAGCCGCTGCGGGAGTCACCTTGTCTCCGATTCGAAGAGCTTGAGCAACATCAGGGACCTACCGATGGCAACACACATCAGAGGTATATGAACGTTGCAGTATAATTATTGCACGCTCTTGGTAGTTGGATTCAGCAAAAGCTGACTTCGACATGAAATTGCACGAGACAAGGTCAACCTCACGTCGAACACCCGGATAGGTCACCCGACTCTCCTGGTGCAGCCCCGGAAACTTCGAGCTGACTGACTAGTGTTAATTGCATGGTTTCGAGGATGGGAAGGCATAGCGCAAGCACGAGGATGGGGGGCTTTGGTGTATCCGGAGAGAAAGACCTTGTTTTAGGGCATAATAATCATTTTTGAAGCTGTATCTTCATCAAACCAAAGAACGGTTCGATGGTGTAGTTGGTTATCACGTCAGTCTAACAATCTGTTGGTACACTGAAGGTCTCCAGTTCAAGTCTGGGTCGAATCATTTTGCTGGTGCGTGTGATCGCGGTGAATCTCGCTCGAGATTTTTTTTTTGGGGCGCTAGAGATATATTTGTCCGTCTATTGGTAGATCGCCTTGTAATCCATATCGCGGCCGAATGAGGTGCCAGGACTTTCCCTGGGGTGCCATTGCTAGTTGGTGAACTGGTGTAGTGCGCTGGTAATTATTACCTTGGTATTATGCGCGCACTAACTGCTTCTCCTCGGCTCTAAACAGCATGCGCAAAAAACGCTTCTCTAGGCTTATCTTCAGGGAATTAAGGGACTTCCCTGCCTGCTCGTACTTATTGAGTTACGCTATCTAATGAGACTTCATTATCTGGTGAGGGACGGTCCTGCAAAAAGAGTGTAGTTATTTCAAGACTCATAAATATATAAGACGCCTGTGTAGATCTCTTGGATATCTCATTCACCATGAGGAACAGCTTATTTAGGGATGGGCTTTTGTTGCAACCGAGGACCTTTAAAGATTATCCCTGCTGGCCCAAGCGCTGTCTTGGTCGCTCTTGCATGTTCACGAACGCGCCTACGCTTAACCCTGGCTTCCTACCTCCGTTCCTCGACACTCTGTTCTGCCTACTCCGGTCATTGTGCTAGGCTGTGCCTCGACTCGGTTTGATCAGCAGCACTTTTCCTAGTATGCCTGGATTCACATGGAGTAGCCGTGTACGTAACAGCCGAGAGCATAGAGTCTAATGGGTAAATAATGAAATGAAAAATGGCGAGACTGAGGTTGATAGCCTAGATAGTTCACGCAGCCTTCGTGAACCCAAGCTCACCTCAATGCATCTAGGGAATACGGGGGACTGCAAATATGTATAAAGTGCTACGCTACGCTATGCTATGCTTGCCGAAGCTGCTGATGATCCCACTCACCGACTCTGTACTCCGTACCCATGAATGAATGTTGCTAAAACGGAAATCATATCCGGGGTATACCATAACGCCATCACGACCCACGTCGGCACCAGCAATGTGGTTCCCTGCACACCGAGTCTTTGACTCTTGCACTCCAATCATACTTTGGTGCTTTGTCCTCGTCATTAAGGACCCAAACGAGCACTCTCCGCACCGTCGCATAGCCTCCATCGATACTATTGCCAATAGGAAAGGTCTCCTCATCGCTCCTGAGGTCGTTATGTAACCACCCGAGATCACGGAGGTATTCAATATCGTGTCTTCTGAGTCGATTGCCGCCATCCCACTTCGGACCCCGTACGAAATGCGGTCTCGTAAGCGAATCCCGGACTTCCTCGTACTGCTGCAGCATTTGCCTAGCAAGGGCCTGTCTTCCCTCGGGGAGATGCTTGACGAGAGTCTCTTGCTCCCAGATATCCTGCTGCAAAGACCAGTATCGTGCCCCGGCGCTGGGAAAGAGCCGGCTGGGGCGGTTCTTTCTAGTTTCAGGTATCGATCCTCGTAGGTTTAGCTCTGCTCTAAGCATTCGCCTGCGGCCCGTGCTATGGACAAAGACTGCCGCAGAAGCCTCTTGTAGGGCCGTATCCTGATACGCTCTTATGAACCTTGATCGGATCATGCTCTTGTCGAAATCGCCGTACCGGGCACGCTCGAACGCATCAATGAGACGGTGCTCGCACGTGCGCGGCTAGTCCACGGGCATGCACCGGCCCGCAATCGTCTCGCTGTGGAAGCACTACTCCTCGTGCAGCTGATGGGTCGGACATGCGCCGCGGCCCTTCATCTTCCACCACTCCTTGATGCATTTCTAGAGTCTGTTAGCATTCGTCAAACGGTTGTCAGCGTAGATGGCATACTTCGTGAAATTTGCACCAGCACACCAGCCTGGCCATCTTGTCGCCGGCCTGGAACTCTTCAAAGCATATGACGCACTCAGCATCGTTGCCATCTTCGTCCACGCAATCCTTTTCAGTAGCTACGTAAGGGAACATGCCTCGAGCAGCATGGCTGTGTCGGTGCGATGATCCTTCGCCAGCCCCTGCACTGCTCATACCGCGAGTACGAGTAGTAGGCAGACTAGCAGATGTCTGCGCTTGTGGCCTTGCCGTAGCGTTTGGCGCTGGTGATGAAGAGTGCAGTGCGATGCATTCCTCAATATGCTGAGACCGTGCCGAATCATCACCATTTGGACCCTTCTCTGGTAGCTCTCCTCCGCAGATGGGGCATTCGTCCTCTTCGGCGATCTGGCGTCGAGGCCGAGGGTTCAGCTGTTGGATCGGAGGCGGTCCCGAGGGTATGAAGAACTGTCGAGGGAACATGTTGCCTGTTCTTACAGAACTTGAGCCGGACCCAGAGCGATGTTGTTGCGGCATGGAGGAAGGACCAGTTGGTGGGCGTGAAGAGGATGAGCTCTCGTGCTGGTGACGGTACACGTGTCCGAGGTCCGGCAGAGGTGACGGCCATCGGTCTTCATTGTGTGAGGCGTCGTGGTAGCTGACACGTCGATTGCTGTTCGAGTTGCGCGACGACTGGGATTGCCGTCGCTCAGTGTGAGGAGGAACAACATGCACGCTGGATGCGGAGCGATGCGAACGGTGGTAGGGTGGCATGGCGGGAGGGTACTGAGGTGGCAGGCTGTAGTTGGGATCTGGAACGCACGGGTTGCAGACTCGCACTTCCTCGCCCCCGCCGAGTGCCGGGTTGCGGAACGGGCCGAAGTTGGACATGGAGTTCGCGTCGTCGTCGCCGGTGAGGTCGATGATGCTGGTCGAGCCATCGCTTGGGGGATGGACGATGAACTGGCGGGGGATGGTGATCCGGTGCGGCGAGCACTGCGAGCACACGACGCGGCCGCACTTCCTACAGTGGTGCTTTCTGAACAGGAACGTGAACTGTCTGTTGCAGACCGGGCAGGACGTGACGTCCGAGTCGGGCTGCCATGGAGGCAGCACCAGATCGCTCTCGCGCCTGAAGGGCCTCGGTGGCTGCGGGTGTGTGTAGTTGGGCGGGGGCGGCAGCGGGCGTTCACGCAGCGGCGGCGCGGGCGACGAGTCTAGGACGATGGGGTCGGCGCTGGAGCCCGCATGAGCCAGCTCGCTGCCGTGTGGGCGCATGCCCGAGCCTCTTCGCATGGGCGACTCGGCGGTTGTGAGGCGTCTCTTGCGGTCGGAGCTGCTGCCAGAGGACGGGGTGTCGGCGCGCGGGGGCGAGCGAGAGGGCAGAGCGAACGGCGAGGCCGACGATGGAGAGTCCATATTCGAGAGTGCGGTCGAAGTATGGGTCGGCTGCGGGCGCATGCGTGAAGGGTCCGCGCCAGCTTCCCTGAGGAAGTCGACCCACGTCTCTCCCCCGTACCCGTCGCCGCGAGGTTGGGCGAGGAAGTGTGAAGCGACGGCGCCGTGCAGATGGCGGTGCTGGTCGGGGCTGTCGACGCTATCGCGGGGAGGGCTGTCGCTCGGGGCGTTCATGCTCGGCGGGCGTCTCTGCGTGCGGCGGTGAAGCGTGCTGGAGCTCGCCGTGGAGCAGCGACGGTGGAGGGAGTAAGTAGGTAGTCGGGGTCTCACGGCGACATGCCGCCACGCCTTCTGCGTGCAAGGATCTTGTTTAGTAATGCAGCCTGCCGTGAGTCCGAGGGCTTCTATCCGTGACTGCCTCCTGACTTGCTAGAGTTCTATGTCCTGCAGTTCAGCGCTGTCACAGCGAAGCGTCGCGCGTTGCGGTGAGGCGCGGAGGTGAGTGGGGCCCGCACTGTTGACCGCGGACTGATGTGGATGCAGCTCGCGTGCTTCCCAGTGAGCAAAGTGAAGGAAGACTGTTTTGGTAAGGCTGTCAAAGCATATGGGATAGCCAAGGCTGGGAAGAGTCACTGCGACGCTGTATTGCAAGCCTGGGTGATCTTGTGCGCACTCGGTGCGCGATGCATGTCGTGAACCTAACCTCAGGCCGTCGTCGAGACGCTAAGATAAGAAGCCGCACATGCCACTTGATGCAAAGAGACACCGCAACCCGGTTCCCGGCAACTGCAACCGTACGCAACACGCCATGCACAGGACAGCAGGCAACCGCGTTCACGATGCTGATATTACTAGCTATGTGCGACTGACAGTCCGGTCTGCGCCCCAGTCCACAACACCCAAATCAGGTACCTGAACGACCAAGGAATGCACCTTCCACCTGCGCCGTGTTCTGTAGCCCAGCCCAATGCTACCTCAACGCCAAGAAACGACCACTTTTGCTGAGACACGCGCGCATGTACAGCCGTCATGATTACAAAATATACTATCGCTGAAGGATTGCTCGCTTGAAGAACCTCCATACACTACGTTGGAAATTGTCAGCGCCAATGCATTTGGGAAAATGGCCTCGCATATCAGACTTGTCTTGACCTTCGACTCCGTCCGCTCCTGTGCGTGCTGCCACTTTGGCTGCGGTCGACGATCTCTGCCCTGGCCTCGACATCTGCCCCGTCATAGCCATCACTGTGGAAGCTGTCTTGTGTTCGGTGACCTTGGACATAGCCTGTACTGACCGTGCCGTTGGCCCCGATTGGTGGTGGAGGTGCTAGTGCCTGGCGATACACGCTTGACGCTGCCGAGTGTCCTGGAGAGCGCTCGGGTGAGGGCTCAGAAGAACCGAAAGGCAAGCGAATTGGTAGTGTGCCGCCAGTAGGTTGCAAGTGCTGGTTGCTCTGCGGCATGGGTGGACTTCCGTCCATTATCCTCGACAGCCGGGCGTTGTTCTCAAGAATCGCAGCTTCTGTCGACGCTGTTCGCCTGGAGCTTCTTTTGGGTACTGAGGGTGCTCCCGCCTGCCCTCCGCGCGTTGACCTGCGCGACAGACGCGACCCAATTCTACTAGGAAGCTCAATGCCACCGCCCATCTCGATAGGCCCTAACATGGGCGGGATCGCCGACACTCGATTTGTTGTGTCGTATGCAAACGAGTCTTCGTCAGAGAAGTCTGATTCGCTATCGCTTGACAGCGATCGTCTACTTTCGCCAGCCAACACACCAGCCGGCGCTACATTCCGTGATGGACTCTTCTGACTCTTCTTCGATTCCGGCGAGTCAGGATGATCGCGGTACGGTTCTTGCGTGGGTCGTGGCGACGGCTCGTGCTCCTCTTGTTCTTCGACAGCCATCATCTGTGGTGGCATTCTTGTACTTCTGACGACCTCAAAACCCTTGCTCTTCTCCTTCTTGCGACCGCCACCCAACAGATTCAGGCTCTTGAACCACCCTGTAGCAGACGAAACAGGGCTCATTGGATCAGCGGGTCCGGTCTTCAGCTTTCGGCTGGGCTGTGACGATAGCGCGGGCCCTCTGAGGCCGTAGTAAAAGTCCGACTCTCGAACAGAGTAGTCCGTGTTGTTGCGACGTTCGAGATTTGGGTCCGAGTCGTTCTCGCGGTTCATGCGCAGATATGCTGGCGATGCTCGGGAAGGCCCCTCGCCTATCTCGTGAGCAGCTTCGATGTCCATCTGATCTGAGTATGGTGCGTCGACAATGTCTGCGCTTCCTGGCGGCTGCGGTCCTCGACCACGCGTGCCTGGTCCTACCGAGTCCATGGTGTTCGTGCGTACGCGGGGTGGTCTGTAGTATGGATCTGCAGCGTCCAATGCTGTGCCCATCGTCGGCCTTCGAGAGCTCTGGCCCGAGCCACCGCCCAGAAAGTTGAACGGCATTGCGTTGACTCCAGGTGTGCCTGGACTGTTGCCCTCACTGAAGTCGAAGCCTCCGCTTCGACGATGCTCGTCGAGATCATATGGCTGGTTCAGCAGTACACCGGAGCTGGCAGACATACTGCGGGACCGACTGTCCATGAGCTGAATGTTCTTGTGCTCGTCGGCAGCAAGCATGGCTGCATTTGAGTTGAGACTGCTGCGTTGTGGTCGGTGGTTTACTCGCTTTGAGAGCTGGCGTTTGCCGAAGACTTTGGTAAGACCACCTCTAGTGTCTGCGCCAGCGCCTGACAATCGTGCAATGACCTCAACAATGGTCTGCAGCGCATTGAGGAAGAAGCCAAAGACCAGCACCACAGCGTGGAGGAGCAGAATCGCGTATCCGATCCAACCTTTCGATGACTCTGCGACGCTCAGAGAGGGAACAAAGGCGACCGAGAGGAGGATGCAAGTCAGGCGAACGACCGAGAAGAAGGTGTGGTAGGCGTTCATCGACGTATTCGACTGAAACGGCCTGAAAGCATGGAGGGTTAGGATTAGGATTACCTCGCAGATAGCGAGCATGATAAGTTGGGCAATTCCAGAGGGCTGTATAGCTCCGATGGCAATGCCTCGTATAATGGTAAGCAGTACAGGAATGAAGGCGAATGGTGCGGCATCATCCGAATACGTATTGTACAACGGTCCGTATGTCAACACTGTTGGGAGGTCGTCGAAAAGGTGGGCGCGCGGACGTGTCGTAAAGATGAGCCAGAAGATCCAGAACGCTACTCCCATGACACCAATGAGAAGCACCACGGCGGCGCCAACCACAGATCCAGGCGAACGCGGGGCCGTAACCAATTGGAACAGTGACAGTGCAATGATAGGCAACATGAAGTAATTGAAGACAATGCGGACAATATTGCCAGCAGTGAATGCCCAATTCTTTCCGGTAAGATCGCCGTCGTTGGTATTAGTCAATAACCGCATGAGCCATCGCGCAATGAAGCCAAGCTGTGTAAGCACGATGACAATCGCGATGAGGACGAGGAGGAAGATGGCCATGCAAGCCCAAATATCCCGCTCTCTTGTCATGCCGACATACTGCCCAAGCCGAGTCAGGCCGTAGGTACCGTTGACAATGTAGATGCCGTCGTCGAGGCTCTGCGAACCGTTGCCCTTGCTAACGAAGCTTTCGTTCCAAAGAAGTACGGACCAGCTAGCCTGACTTATCGCCGGTTGGAAAAAGCCAGGATAGTTCAAGCTGAGACTGCCAGCCAAAACGACGAACTGAATGTACTGCAGACAATCACCAAAGCCAGGAGTGACAAGGCGCAGAAGATCCTCGTCTCGACCGTAGTTGCTCGTCCACCGGAAGATGTTCGATGTGCCCCACGGACTGCAAGTGGCTGCGAAGATAGTTGCAACACCTACAAGGATAAGGACGGCGGCCGGAAAATAACAGAATGCATCCGAGAGTCGCTTGCCCAGGTCTGGAGTGATGTTGGCAGATACACAACCAAGAGTGTAAGCCTCTTTCCGGCCAGATAATATGCGCAACTCTGATGCCCACGTAGAGAAGGCATAGGTGCTGGAAAAATTGTGTGCCACAGTAAACCCTGGGAGAGTCTCGGGATCGCTAGCATTGGCGGTGAAAGCCGGGCCTATGGGACACTCTGACTGAGAATTGTTTAAGGTGTAATCGCACAATGCGACACCATCCGGAGTCCATGACGAGTAAGTTAGCGTCCTGAAGTCTGACAGCAAGGTAGTGTATTTGTTGTTAGCCTTGTTGAGATCCTCAATCTTCCCGAGCATTGTGCTAGTATCATTGGGATTGTTCCATGCTTCCGTGTCGGTAGAAGGAGGTAGCATCCCCGTATCTGTCTGGCCTGATATATTCCCAAATACCGTAACGTTCAAGGTATGTGTGGGCCGGTGCGTGTCGAAGGCTGCCCAGACATACATCGGCGTAAACTTGAGGTACGGTACATCACCAGGGAGGGTGAGAGGTGTCAGGCAGTCGTCGAAGTTTATGAACACGGCATTTGCGAGGGGAAGGAACGAGGCGAGGGCGAGGAAGAAGAGGACGGTCGGCAAAGCGCGCAGTGTGGACATGGTCGAATGCTGTCGCCGCCGCGGTCGTGGCGGTGGATGTGTGTGCTCGTGAGAGGGTGTCTTGTGTTGTCTGCCGCCGGGGGGCATCAAGGCGGCCTTGCGCTGTGTAGTCACTGCCATCATCGTCTAGATTTCCTTCATGTTCAAAGTCCACGCTATCTCTTGACAGTGGTACGTCGTGCAGTGGGCGCAACGATTGGCTGGCCCTCGCTCGTGGTGTCGTATGCGCGGGAGTGCTCGTATGACGTGGTATCGCGAACGTGAGAATGTCGATCAGGATAGTGATCGATGCTGGGGGGCGCGGGTAGCAATAGAACTTCGCAGCCAGTGTTGAGGGCTGGTCGCACGCAGGACGGGGATGGCCTGCCGTGCCTAAAACACGGGGGCGGCGGAGAGATGACGAGGTGCTGGCAGCGCGACGGCAGTTCGCAAAAACTGGTCTGAATGAGTACAGCCGCAGCGAAAGCAGCCCTGTAGCGAGTGTACGAAGTGAAAAACAGCAGGTGCTCGGACAGCCTCCTGAGGCAGCTGCTGCGGGGATTTGGAGGCGAGGAAATGTAGCGCAACACGGTCAAGACACTAGTTGGGACACGCAGTTGGCCTCGTATAGAGATGCGCCAGTGCGCACAATAGCCGTTGCGCCTGAAAGCCCCAAGACAAAGCGATGGGTGGCCGCAAAGGAGGCGGCGTCGAGAAAAAGATCTGCACGCGCAGAAGTGGATGCGACGGTGAGCAGACCCTCAGCAGCTCAGCAGCGCGGGCGACAGGAGCGAGGACGGCATCGTCATAGTCGCGCTAGAGAGCTCTCCCTGTTGACATGGAAATCTTTACACTTTCTGCTAACTTCCGGGAGCCTGCCAGCCGTTGCTGGCCCATCAGAAACCGCGACCGGGCTGGCACAGGGCGCCCTGATTGGATCTTCGCTGAGCTTCTATTTCAGGAGTTCGGGCGCCTGCCCGTTCTGAACGCCACCCGCGCGCACCTCCCCAACGCTGCCGTTGCGTTATTGCACAGAAGGAAGGGCCTGCTCGTCCATAAGAGCTGACATGCGTTTTTGACAACACCATCATGCAGGCCTTGTCGGCGCATGATACGAGAAGACGGGATGATTATCGTGTTGGGTGGTGCACCGCAATGGGTACCGTAGTGTTGGTCCGCACAGCCACACTCTGGGTAGATCAGGAAAAGACCCACACCAGCCTGTTTCATCTCGTAGGGCAACACGATCCACGCGACTTTGTTTCACCGACGCCCGCTCGTTGCTGCTGGCAATTGTCCGAGACAAATCTTGCATGCGATTCATTTGGTCTTCATGCTGCTGGATACATCGACCACAGCTTCCAGGAAGAGTGGGCAGACGTCTCTTGCCCCACAAGTTCGCAGCAACTGGCAACGGAGCGCAGCATGGCAGCAAATCAACCGCTATTCGCCTTTTCCTCTAATCTGCCTGTTTGTCGGGCATTTGTTGGTCAATAGAGATCTAGCATGAGCTACTCTAGGATACATTATGGTATTTCGATCACAATCATCAGCTCTATGCTCATCACGTGATCTGCCGTTACTCGCTAGGTTTTCACAAGAGACGCTGAGCTCAATATATTTGGGCGAGCGTAGCCTACAATTGTGTCTTGAATCGAAGCACGTCGAGCTCCTGGGGTCCTCCGACAGCCACACCAACAAATCACAACACCTGTCGCGCTAGCTGAGAGGCTCCGCAATCTCCAGAGTTTCCAACCTTGGAACCCGGCGAGCCGTTCTCCCCACAGCTCGCTCAATACAAGGTTTGCGACCTGTACCAGGCACGACTCGCATGCATCTCTTATCGCGTCATCTTGCAGGGTGTCGATCCATGGCCAGCATGCCATATCACGTTTCTCTCTCAGCCGGCACGCCTTGCTGGCGACCTTCACCTCTTCTGGCAGGTACCGGCATAACGACGTGACTTTTTGACCAGTGCCCCGCTCGTATCAACGAGAAAGACGCCTCAGCGGCACAAGCACAACGTCGACTTGACCCGGCTTCCACGCAAGGTGGACAAGCCCGCAAAAGCCTTTCTTGGCAGGAGCTAAAAAGGTTAGCCTCTTCCAGTGTTAGGCAGGTGTTGTGCTCAAGGGCCTCTTGGCAACGATTGACAAGACTTCCGCTGTGATGATGATGCTGGCCCCGGAAGGCTGGGAGTCGTTCAAAAAGCTCGGGATGTCCTTTTAAGATCTTTACCTTCGTCTCACGTTTCTCCAAACTTCTCAGCTTGAAGAATCGACAAAAGATGGCGATGCGGTCCACTATCCTGGCTGCTGGCCTGCTCCTTGGTTCTGCACAAGCTTTGACCACTGAGTGAGTACCATAATAATAGACTGCGACATTCCACTGACTTGCTCCAGGGGCATGCTTGCTGCACCTCGCAGAAGCACTGGAAGTCTGAGCCCCAAGGGGGTAAGTTCTCAGGTTACTGCGACTTAATCTTCGCTGACTTGCCAGGATCGAGCCCTCTTCTCATCGACCAGCTACAACTGGACGACAGCCAAGGCTACAACCGGATGGTACTTCCTCGACGTGGAGAGCGGCAACACCACGAAGGCACCTTTCGGATCTGAGGTGTCCGAGGTTGTCTGGATCGGCGAAACAGATGACAGTATTTTGTACTTGAACTCCAGCAACGAGGCAATCCCTGGAGGCGTAGCTCTGTACACAGCTGACTTGAGCGGCGAATTCACCCCGTAAGAAACACCATTCACCCGTCCAACGACAGTAGTATTGACAAATCGCAGCACATTAGTAGCATCTCTGGGCGCACCGTTCTCTGGTCTCAAGGCTGCGAAGACGGCTGATGGCTCCATCAATTGGGTCGCCAACACGCTCGCCTACTGGAATAATGGGTCTGCCTACAATCCCGAGCTTGCGTCCAAGCCCAAGTCTGCAGGTCAACTGTACGATGCAAACTTCGTTCGCCACTGGAACTACTACATCACAGAGCAGCGGTATGCTGTTTTCAGTGGCAGCCTTGCCAAAGGCAATGGTAGCTATTCCTTCAATGGACAGGTCACCAACCTGCTGAACGGTATTAACTCCACCGTCACTAAGCCAGAGAGCCCGGTTCAAGGATCTTCGAGCGACCCTGGTGACTACGAGATCTCCCCTGACGGCAGCAAGGTTGCCTTCCGCAGCAAGTCCCCGGATCTGCCCAAGGCAAACTACACAGCGAGCTACATCTACGTTGTTCCTCACGACGGCTCTGAGGTTGCTGTTCCTATCAATGGGCCTGGCACTACTGCCCCTGAGACCGCTCAGGGTGCTTCTACCTTTCCCACGTGGAGTCACGACAGCAAGAAGCTGGCTTACGGTCAGCAAGATGGCATCGACTACGAGTCTGATCGTGTCAAGCTCTATGTCGCAGACATCGATGGCTTGAACTCTCAGGTGCATGCCGTTGCGGAGGGATGGGACTCATCTCCTTCAGGCCTCAAGTGGAGTCCCGATGATGCCGACCTCTGGGTCGTCTCTGAGCTTCACGCGGCTAACCGTCTCTGGCTCGTCCCTCATGACGCTCCTGCTGACTTCAAGCCTGTGAACTTCACTGGACCTGACACAGTGCTGTCCGATTTCGACATCCATCCAGACGGCTCTGCATTCGTTTCAGCTGCCGCCTCGTGGACAAGCCGCATCTTCTATAAGCAGTACCCGGGCCAAGACAAGGATGTTATATTCACGGCTAACGAAGTCGATCCTGAGCTTGCTGGTCTGCTGCCCAACTCGACCTCAAACTTCTGGGTGGAGAACGAAGATGGCGACATGGTTCAGTCCTTCGTTTTCTACCCTACTGACTTCGATCCCAAGGAGAAGTACCCCTTGATGTTCATTATCCACGGCGGACCCCAATCCACTCAGGGTGACAACTGGAGCGTGCGCTGGAACCTGCGCCTCTGGGCAGAGCAAGGCTTCGTTGTCGTCGCGACCCAGTTCACCGGCTCACCTTCTTACAGCCAAGCCTTCACCGATAAGATCCAAGCCAACTGGGGCGGAACACCATACAATGACCTTGTGACTGTCTTCAATCATATCAAAGCCAACATCTCGTACATCGACACTGATCGTGCCATCGCTGGCGGCGCGTCTTTCGGCTGTTATATGACCAACTGGATCCAGGGTCACGATCTTGGCCGCGAGTTCAAGGCTCTCGTCTGTCACGACGGCAAGGTCAACCAAGTTGCTAGCTACTCGACCGATGAGCTTTGGTTCATACAGCGTGACAACAACGGCACGATTTGGAACGATCGCGCCAATTACGAGAAGTGGGATCCTATTATTCACTCTGCAAACTTCAGCACCCCCGAGTTCATCATTCATAATGACCTTGACTATCGCGTGCTGATCTCTGAGGGTCTGCAGACTTTCAATATTCTGCAGAGTCTGGGCGTGCCAAGTCGCTTCTTGCACTTCCCCGATGAGGGCCACTGGGTCACGAAAAGGGACAACAGCTTGCTGTGGCACAAGAGCATCTTCAACTGGATCAGGTTCTATGCTGGTCTGGATGAGGAGCTCATGCAGGAGGGTGTTATCCACCAGTAGGCGTGCCACCATGTGCAAGCAATGCGCGACCTGGGCAATTATGATGATCGCATCTGAATGACCATACATAGCTACGCTACTTAGAGCTTAATGAATAATGTTGTTCATGATCATGCGAAAACATACGAGCTTACTCATGTTACACAGCCGGTGGGTCTTGCTTTACCTTTTGCCCAAAGAGGAAGCTGACTGGACTCATGGTGGAGTCAGCCTCGTGTACATCCAGCCTCGTGGTAAATGCACACAGTCCAGCACGACTGAATTTGACCTTTTGAAGCGCTCAGTAAGTCCACTCCAAATTAACCCCACACCGCTTGTGGGTGAATAAGCCCACGTCCATGGACTTCGAACGTGTCTCCGCGGATCTTACCTTGTGTAGGAGAACCCATAGCATAAGTACCCTTCCCTCTGCTTGAACTGAGCAGCAACAGCCCGAGTCGAGCTTCACGCACCGAGAAACAACAAGATGCAACTCACCGTCACCCTCCTCGCCGCCACGGCAGCCCTAATCTCGACCGTCTCCGCCGGCCAAGTGAACTTCTACTCCGACACAAATTGCCAAAACTACATCGGCGAGCGTCATCCCGCTTCGTATCAAACCACCGGGTTTGTCCTTCCCTCTCTCCTTCCTTCCCTTCCCGAGCAATAGCCTGCTTACCTGGCCTTCCCTTGCCTTTCCTTTCCAAACATTTCCCTCGCGTTTCTTCTGACGGTTGTTAGTGGTCCAGCAGGTTCCTTCTCTGCTCTGTGGGTGACCATCGACCAGCAGGCCTGTAGCCACACCTGCGGACCAATGATTATCTGTGGCGACTCCAACTGCAGTAGCCGCAAGGCTACGGGCATTGGGAAGTGTGTGACTTTCAACACGGGGGTTTGGGCCAGGAATGGGTGTGGACAGGATATGTGTGGGAATGCTTAGGCATAGGGAGAGTTGAGGTCAACAAGTGGCTGCCGCGAGTAGTGTTTTGTATCAAACCATGGAGTGAAATGGTCAGGATGATATTGCCATACCGAAAATTGCTTTGAGCAACCTTGAAGACGATTCTTCGTCAAAATACGCGCACTGTTGCATGCAACCATCTTTCCTAAGTCATGGAGATGACAGTGATACATTGTTTACTTGCAACATCAATCACGAGCAGTCGACGGATGAATGAAGCGAAGGTCGATGGCGGGAAAAATGAGCACAGAGAAATGCGTACACAATCAATGAGAGCTCAAGATGGTGCAGCTGGCAGTTTGTGCAGTTTTCTTGCTCGGATGTGCATGAGCTAAGCTACGCGGCTGCGGATGATTTAAGTCAATCTAGTCCGGCTTGGGCTCATCTTGACTCCCAAGGGGCTCACGCCTGTTCATGCTACGCGAGGATTGAGTGCTTAGGATACAAAGCTTTCTGAACGGGCCCTAATTACACTGTCCCGGAGTTGTCCGATCTTTCACCATAGCGAACCAGTGCAAACATACCGTCATGTCATGACAATCACAGCCTGAATTGTAAGGGAACGTCAGATTTTGTGCGTGGGATTGAGAAGGCTATTGCGTAGCCGTTCCGTCCTAGAGCCTGCTCTGTGAAGACCTGGTATCACCGGACCCAGCGCTTCCACCCTCGTCAATCTCATCGCCCACTATTGGGAACGCACTGTCCTTCCTCGTCATTTCTACCGGGAATACTTTACCCTTCTCCAGATCGATGTCGCCCAGTGTGACTTCAGCAGCGCCATGTGGCGGTACAACGCCGGTCATCTGATAATCGGGATCCTCGAGAACGAAATCTTGGTCCCCAAGCTCGCGCTGGATGTAGAAATCAATCGTGGAAGCTCCGGCCGATGTCGAGTTGAGGATCTGGTTGCCATGCCTTCTTCCACCGAGGCGTTGTCGTACTCGTTGTGCAGAAGCGAAGATGTACTTGTTGCGCTTTTGTTGGACTTGTTGCGCTGGCTTTGCGTTTGTCCAGAATGATTTGCGAAACACTATTCGTCATCAGCAATCAGGGGTCATACAAAATTTGTCATTCAAGATGGGAAGGTGAGACTCACTTGGCCGTAAAGCTGCACTGTTGACCGCCACTATCGCAATGCAGAATTCGCGAACGCCCCAGCGTGCGATGTTGAGAACAAATATGTTGGGAACGACTGTGAGTGACACGCGAATGATGCTGTTTTTAAGATCAGACGTTTGCAAAGACTGTAGTTCAATCTTACTCACCAGGCTGCGAGGACGAACATCCCGGACGCTAGCAGTACGAATACTGCAAGACGACTGTCACCATTAGTACCAAGTCAAAGACTATCAGTGAGACGGGTGACATACGTTCGCAATGGTTTATTGAGATTCCAGAGCAGAGAAATGGGAACACTAAGAAGCTAGACTCTGTTAGGCGACGCAGGCGGACTCTTGTAATATAGACTTACGAAAACATCTGTCACTGCATTGACACAGCTCGTCGCGATGAGGATTTTGGGTGAGGCTGTACACATGATCGGTGGTCGTGGCACAAGCTGCCATCTTCTGTGATACGGCAAGCACCTGAGGCTCAAAGCCACAGTCAAGCCTGTGAATCCAAGCACGCAAAGAGCTGTTGTGATTTTTAAGACCCACTTTTGCCAAGGTTGGAAGAAAATGCGTTGATAGAGGATCAACACAATGCCCTTGAGCGTGAAGATCAGTACAAGACTGCAACTCATTAGCTCGGTCTCCATCTTACAACGGATCATACCTACTAGGCATACCAGGATCCAAGGAAGAGTTTGCTGCCATACACCACCTCATCATACTTCTTCTGGTCGAATTCTGCAACCTCCTCTGGGGTGTAGTCCGTATTTGTCCCCGTATGATACGTGATCTCAATGATAGCGCATGTGTAAGTCCAGGCAAACAACGCGATGAATGCAAGGGCGTCGTCCAGCCGAAGACCTCTGATGCCATCGGTGCGGAGGCGTACAGCGAACCTCAGGACCAGCCAGAGAGTGCCGAGGGAGTATAGACCCCATACTTCTGGCAGGAACTCGCTGTCTCGTGCCGGTGCCATACTGTTTGTGTAGGATCAATTGGAAAAGATGCGTGAAGAGCTTGACAATTCCGACGAAAAGTCGAAGTCGCTCGATTGTTATGTCTAGGGTAGACTATAAGGCGTCAGCTCCAGGGCTCGCATTCGGATATCGAATGTTTGGTCGAGCACTGTAGCGAGCAAGGCCAGTAAGCTCTTCGTGCATGAACAGTGGCACCGTTGAAAGTCAGTCGTTGGGTTCTATGCAATGACATCTTGGTAGGCACCGGATGCATCCGCCATATCTTCTCGGTCAAAGAACGTGGGAGATCCAGAACATGGATCAGATCATTTTTGGTGAAGGGAAGCATCGTTCCTATACTTCCAAGAAGCGTTCGAAATGGCGTGGTGAGAAGTTCAGAAACCGGAAGTGAGCAAAATATGATTAGAGTTCGCGGAGTTGTGCCCGTCGACAATCTCTGGAGTCGAGAGAGAGTTGAGACGCTTTTCCGCCATACCCGAGCACGTGGAACCCCGCTTCCCCGAACATATTAACGTCTGATGCAACGCTTCAGCGCCTACTTTGGCAGGTTTGACGACGTTTGGATGCTGCTGTTGAGAAGCTTCATGCATCTAGCGCGGCAAAGAACACCGCCAACCACTGAGCGCTGAGCGGTGTCTCACAGCCTAGATTTCAGCTGTTCTGCGCGTTTGTCCCATTCCCAATATTCGCCCTTGAATCTTGTCTTTTCCCATCCTTCATAGATCGCCTTACTTTCTTCTTCTGATTTGCTCCTACACATCTTCTCCCATACCAAGAGCTGCTCTTTGAAACCAGGGTTTGGGTCGCATACAGGTCTGCCTTCGCAGAGCTGGGCAAGCGATGTCCCCGCGTCGAGATGGTACTTCCACATCAGATAGGCTACAACGAGAGTAGCGGATCGAGATTTCCCCATGGCGCAATGCACAAAAACGCCTCCTGCATCCTCATCTTTAGCATCTTTGGACACGTCATTTGGCTTTTCGATCGTCGCAACCTCCTTCAAGGCCTGATCGATGTACTTCACTGCTTCTGGCAGGTACTGGAGTAAGTTTTCGTTGGGATGATCGTCCGCTCGGATATGGAAGTGTTTTAGATGCGCAAATTGATCCTGCAGCAAAGGGTCGTAATCGATGACGGACAGCACATGCGTGATACCAGCTGCTCGTACCAAGTCGGTTTGGTATAGCGCATAGAGACCGCCGATGTAGAGCTTCCCAGCCCGCGGTACCTGATCGACCCAGCCCATGCCTGTGTGCGAAGTGCTGCCGTGTAGAAGATAGGACATGGATTTCAACGAACATTCATGTGGACGACGCGTGTTGTGAATCGTGCGCTGGAGATTGCGGGCGCGACAAGCTTCTGCTGCAGCGAGGCACACGGCCACTTGTGCCGAGGTCCAATGTGTGTCCCTCACTGCAGCCTTACCGAGCTACATAAGGTTCAAGAACAGTCAAAACTACGTTTAGACTGCTGCTTAGTCTCACGCCCCTCGATAGCCAAGGATAAACGAAGGTTGAAGATGGAACGACGAGGCAGGAAGTACAGACCCTGTTGTGACGGCGGCTGAGACCTGCACAGTATAGCACTTACATAAGTCGCCGGTCATCCATTGCTCAGTAGCCACGGCATTTCTGGCTAAGTCGTTGGATAAATCATGGCTACCTAACCTCGTTCCAATACACGTTCTAATTCCGCCCATCGGCGACTTCGCTTTTGGTCAGGCAACGGTCTGTCCTCCCCACGACCGCTATCTACAACCACGGAGCGTTGAGAGTTGGCTCATCATCAGCCATCTGATTTCCGTCGAACACCGCTTTTAACTGATTGCCGCGATCACAACCCTGCCGTGCCGTACAGACTTGTTCAGGACGCAGGTCTCCACGGGGTAAGTTTGATGAAGTTGTGACATATGAATTACTATCCCTATCTACTACAGCAAGGAGTGCAACGGCTGTGGCCTCATTACTTTCTCCCCAATTCTCAATCTCAATCCCAATCTCTTGCCAATAAAGATCGTACTGTCAAAAGGATATGCAAGAAATGAACCCCAAGATCACTATCCAATCGCTCAACTCAGAGTCGGCGGGTACCGCTATAAACAATTGGCAAACAATATGCACTCTTTTCCCAAAACACCAAACATGGACGTGAAACGTAACAGAGGGTAAGCAAAACGCTTACAAGCCAGTGGCGAGACCAGCAATAGCAACAACGACCGCGAGGATCGAGCCAGCAAGCTTAGGCTCAATTGTTCCAGCAGCGCCGGTGCTCTGCGTCGAGCTGCCGCCCTGGACGAACTCCGTGGATCCGCCTCCAACGTTGCTGCCAGAGTCGGCTGTTGGCTGTGCGCCACTACCTGTCCCTGCGGCAGCCTGTGTGCTAGTCTCCTGGGCGCGGTTGCCACCACCGACGTTTCCACCGGGGACGTTGGCGATGTCTGCTGTCTGTGTTGCGGAGCCGGACTTCGGTGCCTCACCGGGGTTCTCGCCAGTGCCCATGAGCGAGCCGAGGATGACCTCGTCATTGGTGATTTCGACGGTATTGTTGGTGCCGGCGTAGTCGGTGTACTTGTATACCTTAGATCCGGGCTCCTTGGTACCCTCAGGGGGATCGTAGCAGTCAATGGTAAGCTCCTGGAAGCGAGCATAATAGTAGCCATTCTGCATGTAAGGGCTGTTCCAGTCGATCTCACCACCGGCCCAATCGATGGTACCCTTCTCGTTGGTGGGCAGACCAGCGGGCCAGAGCGAAAGCATGACACGGGCGGGCGTCTGAGGGTAGTCGAAGCGGTTGGAGGTGCTGTTCCATGTATCCTTGCGGTTAAGTGTGCGCAGGTCGTTGCCGTCGATGGACCAGGTGAGCGTGTCCTCCTTCCAGTCGACGCAGTACTCGTGCATGTTCTGAACAGTGTTGCCTCCAGGTACAGTCAGGTTCTTACCGTTCGTGTCTGCATGACGTTAGCTGTGTTTGGTGAATTGAGGGCGCAAGTCTACATACAAACTGTGACACCTTGCGAATAGAAGTTGGACTGGACGTGGCCAGTATCAACACCGACCCATTCGAAGTCGATCTCGTCCTTTGCGTCGGACATAAGAATAAAGGCGGTGACGACACCCTTGCCCTGGGCTGTGGTGGCCTTGGTGCAGACCTTGCCGTACCAGACGTAGTGTGTAGAGGCCAGCAGGGTTCCAACTGTGCCTTGTGCCATTGTCAACAGTGTCGACTTCTTGCCGCTGCTGGGGTCAGTGTAAATGGCGGGCATGCCCTGTGACTGCCAGTCAATCTTGGACGAGTCGCCGAGGTACTTGTCGATGGACTGGACATCGCTGAGGGTGTCGAGGTTGTATGTGCCGGACTTGCAGACAGGGCCAGGGACGCAGGAGTCGAAGGAGTGCGACATGAGCGGGTCGCAACCGCCGAGGCAGAAAGCGCCAACACCGCAATCACCATAAACTGCAGGGCTGTTAGTAGCGCACCATTGGGACCGAGGCTGGAGTGTACGCACGCGAGCAGCATGGTGTTTCTGACGGGCAGTGGCTGTCCTTTGTGCATTTGGCGCCAGCGTAGGCGGTACCGGCGAGGGCAGCGGCCGCGAAGACGGTCGACAGGGCGCCGCGGACCATTGTCGCGGTAGGTTTTCGTGACGGGGATGTCGTGTAATGCGGCTAAGAGATGCGCGTGCAGCCGTGCAGCTTTCAAGAACGAGCTGTCACTCCAACAAAAGCCGGGTGAAAGGCGAAGCGCAGTGCTGGACGTGCCTTCCAAGGATCTGATGAACAGGTGAAGGGGTCCGGGGTGAGGCCAAACGAATGGGGCAGCGGACGGAGAGTGGGTATTGCGAGGGTGTGTGCCCCTGAAGCGTGTGGAGCTGGTGGGCGCTGTAGCGAGCGTCGAGGGTCACAAGAGCTGCGACCTGAGGTTTAGGAGTAGGAAAATGATGGACGGGAAACGGAGCACACGGCGATGCAGCGACAGCGACTTGTTAAGAGCGAGCGGCGGCGACAAGAGGGATGGAGTACGAGAGGCGCCTGGGCAAGTGTCATGCAGCGTTGACATTGCTGAGGCTCCACTTCCCTATTGGTATGCGCATCGAGCTGCACTCATTGTCTATCCGCGGACCACGTCTCACCTTGCGCGCCGCTTCATGCCTTCCACTTTGCAATCACGAGCGGCGCAGGCTGAGCCGCCTGCCTGAGCGCGCAACAACAGCACCTCAATTGCTGTCTCTGCGTGCTTTGCAATAACTTTTTGCCTTGTAGCGCGACACCCTGCGTCTGTTAGCACCCGTCTAGCGCATCTTCGATAGCGCAGAGGGTTATTTTTGGGCGGCCTATCGAAGAGACAGCCTGAAGAGCCCTGCATCGCACAACCCCGCGCCCCACGCGATCTGTACCAGCTTGTGCCCCATCACCATCCTGGAATGTGCATCTGTCAACCTGTGTTTGTTTTGCCTGCGTCATGGTGGCTGTCGCGTGCTTCAATGGCTGGGAAACGAAACCTCATTCCTGCGCAGCCCCGTGTGAGTTGTGGCAGCTGCCCCTGAGCCTGTCCGGAAGTGCGGCTGCCGAGTACGAACGAGTAAGACACCAACACGACCTCAGCACGAGCCGTCGTGGTGATCAGCTCGGCAAACGTCACATGCACCATTTCAATTTGAGCGGTACCTGGGCGCGGCGGCGAGCTTCTATTGCTGAGTACACCGTATGTTGCGTATTTCCACCAATGTGTTTTGTGCATTCCCCTCGCGTGCCTGATTACCAGCAACCACGAACCTTGAGGCATCATAAAGAGCAGTCAGCCCGGAACTCGGACACGCTGCGTTCAGAGACTTCGCCTCGGCGTTAGCCCTTAATGAGAGGCGCGCTCGTTGCTTGGGATCCTGTGGTACTGCACTCCGCCTCCACTTGCCACTTGCGATCTCACGTCCTGCGGCTGCGCCATCTACAATCTCCTCACCTGGCCTTTCGGCAGCAAGAACGTTGCCAAAGATGTTCAGGCCTTTCCTTTCGGTGCTCAGGTTGACGAGACGAACATGCTTCTCGTTGGCAATATCATACGTCCCGAGTATGTCCCCCTTGTTCGTCACTGGGATAGACTCATCAGTTCTCTTCCAGGTGCCAAAGCCCAGATTTTGGTGCGCTATGCGTTGCAACTGGAGTGTTGATCTAGCTTTCCACTCGGAATGGCCGCGGCATAATCGAGTGGGATTTCTCAGCGGCGTACGCTGCAGCACCAGGTCAAACAGCTCCTCCAAGTACAGCGAAATGAGCATGACGATAATGCCAGACAGTATAAGTATGAACAGCGTCCATGCACTGAAGGAGTGGAAGCTGGTCGATAGGACACGCTTGGCTGAAGTCAGTGAGACTGTGAGGGACAAGGGCATGATACTTACTTGACTGTGGCATACTCGTTCGCACGGAAAATCAGGGCTGCAACTAGGGTGTCCGTACCATGAGCCTCTTGCGTAGGCCACAAGACTCGATTGCCAAGCAGCTAGAGTTGTTGTGAAGATGTGCTCTCGTTCTAGCTGCCACTGATTTGAGGGCAGTCTGGCGGTTTGCTCGTTTGCTAGCATCGTATTGCGGGCCAGGAGCACAGGCGCACCGGTAAGTTGGTAGAACGCATCAGGCTGGCCCTTACCCATACCGAACTGATAGGTCGCGGCGAGGATTGGACAAACTTGTCGTTGATCTCGTGGGTCGGGCCAGGCTCGTTGAATAGCCAGCACCGATTTGTTTTGATGCAAGGAGTTAATGCACTCGGTGTCTGGCATGTCTGGGTTGCAGAAGAAGCGTTGAGTGGCGCAGCCAAGCACACCCACTGGCTCATCTGGAAAGTACTGGTTGTAAGTTGAGGCTTCTTTGCTGACTTTCGAGATGTTTGCAATTGCATCGCGCACCAGAGTTGTAGCAGAGAACCATGGGTCATCAGTCCTGTGATCGTACAGAATCAAGTCAGTGTCCAAGAACAGCAAAGACACCATAGCGTTCGATCGCCTTAGATACGGCACAAAGTCTATGTCGTACCCATCGAAATATCTATTTTGGGGTTAGTATAGCCCGGGTAGTATCGACAAAGCTCTGTGAATGAGTTACTCACGTTGTTCGGTATGTTCGTGCATTCAGTCTGTATCTCTTATCATCATACTCGATCCAAAACATCCGCGGATCAATGTTCTCGTTGGTAACACTGTCACGCTTGATTCCGTAATTATAGTATATAAATTGCCTAGTCGTGCCCGGCAATGGAGTGTACGTTTTGTAGCCTTTCGTTACTAGTGGAGCGCAATGGGTTCAGTGCTGGAGGGTGAAACGTGGCCCTTTGTTCAAGCCGAGATGCTTGACAGAATCGATCTTTCCAGTATCCAAGATCAGATTGTCGGAAGCCAACTTGCATATCTCGGAGGCGAAGGGACAGGGTGCGTTCCTGTCAGATGTGTATGGTAATGACGGGAACGCGAACCTATCGTAGCCGGTAGTTGACATGTTTCGGTAGCATTGACTTGCGTACGTGTAATCCTCCCACGACTTCTGCGAATTGTAATCCATGACACGCCCGAAGGGTGTGACATTTCCGGAAGGATAGTCGAACGGTAAGGTGCCACAATGTCGACCTGCAATCAGGACCTCGTTTAGTGCGCTGTTGAAGAGCTCAGATGAGAAGTACGCTGAAATGGTCAGGCCATGCGATTGAGTGTGGTAAAGAGCATTTACCAGCTGCTGTAGTCATCAAAGAGATCGTGGAGGCAATTCCGAGAAGTACGAGCGCTCTCGCTCTACCGCCGAACTTGCCTTTGGCTCGATGACGCCAGACATGGCTCATCTCCAGCGCCTGAATTACCGCATCTGTTGCGAGGCTTGTATTACGCAACACTGCCTGTCGCTGGTGGTGTATCGCATCTTCGTCAGTCGGAGTCGATAGCTTATGGTGAACAACGAATCGAACAAGCTTCCAAACGCTTCGAGCAGAAGCGCCAACGAAAAGAGCGATGAACGCGATGAACAAATTCCACATGCGCTGATCAAGCGTGATAGTGGCGGCTCGGAACTTGCTCAACGATCGATTGACCCAAAACCCCGTGTATATATCTTTCTCGATGGGCCAGTCCGGCAAGACGGGGTATATCGGGTTCGGGTTCGGGTTCATAATGGCGGAGGAATTCAGCCAAAGCGAAGTGCAGTAATAGGTGTCTGAGGCTGTTCGTAAAAAAGATGGTCTAGGTGGCAACGGAAATCACGCCAGAGATATTGTGTCATAGGCCGACACGGATTGTTTCGTCAAGTACTGCAGAAGTTCAGCCTCTCCGGTATATATATGGCATCGAGTGGTTAGCTAGCTTAGGTATCAGGCTGAGCTCTCTGCCTCAGCCTTGTACTCGTAAACACGGACGTGATGATTGAAAAGTAACCTTTCTGCATTGGGAGGCTATACAAAGGCTACACCTTGTTCGCCAAGTATCTCGGCCGTATTGGTGTTGGGGGCCATGTGAATAAAGTTCCAGTAAAGCTGCGCTCAGAGCCACCATCGTGCCGTGAGTCCCCTCGTCGGCAGTGAATCAGAAATACTGAACAACAATCAGAACTAGTATCAGATGCAAAACGACGAGGAGTGTTGGGGAGACGCGGGCGCCGAGTGTTGTGCCGGCCACATGCCGCTGGTGGCGCTACACTAGCGGCTGCGAGGAAGGCAGGGCAGACACATGTCGCAGCCTCACACCTCACGATCTCTCATGACTCCCAAACCCAAATCTTCATTTTCCAACGGAGAACTGTATTACGCAGGTGTGACCTCAAGTGCAACTGTAAGCATGGGCACTCACCGGTGAGCGCTTTCTTGCCGTACAGGTTATATTTGTATCATGAGGATGCACCGATGGTACCTTTCTCTTCGACAGACCTGAGTTCTAGCTGACTTCTTCCCTACGGACTGCAGCTTGGAGTTCTGAATGTTTCACCATGTTGCTTGGTCCCGCCCTAGAGAAGCCACTTCGAGAAGTCGAACGCACTCTCAGCCTTGCCCGCCGCAAGTCCAGCCTGCTTCAGAGCACTCCAATTGACATCTTCGATACCGACTTCGTAATCCCAACCCTGATGCGGGTCCGGATTGGGCAGAATCTGCCAATAGAACCACGGAATGCCAGCAGCATCAATCTGCGCCGACCACTTCTTGATGTTCGCATCGCGAGCACTGGTGCTGATGGGGCTGCCGCCGTTGCAGTTGTTGTTCGACGCGTTGGTATAGCATGCACCCCACTCCTGCATGATGAGCTTCTTGTTGGTTGATTTGGCGCGGTCGACATAGGGCTTCAACTTCGCAGTCTCGAAGTCGCCGACACCGTAGGCATGGATGGCGAGAACGTCGAGAGCGGCGCAAGAAAAGTACGAGTCAAGAAGGGAGGTGGCGAGATAGGAGCCTCCGCCTGTGGTGACGAGTATGTCGGTGTTGCCGGCGAGTGCAGACTGCAATGACTGGGCCATGGTGCACTGCCAGGATCCCAAAGCTGTTGGGTTGCCCTATGATCGTACATCAGTCATATTCTTGACCTTCGGTGATGAGAATCATTACCACAGGATGCATAGCTTCGTTCTGAGCCTCGAACGCGAAGATGTACTCTGAGCTTTGGGCCCAAGTCTTACCATTTGTAGGGTTAACATGAGCGAGGACATGCGTAATACGGTCCTTGAAGTTCTTGATAGCATCGGTATTGGTGTAGAAATCGCCAGTGCCGTACCACTTTCCGTAGAAGTCATTGTTACCCTCGAGAGCATTGTAGCTATGGACTGAGATCAGAAGCTTGATGCCGTAGCTGTGGGCTTTGACCATGAATTTATCAAGGCGGTTGAGAACGGTATCGTCCCAGGCTGTAGGTGAGTCGCCTTGAAGAGCTGGAAAGGGGTCGATTGCTGTTCCCTTTTGGGACTGGGATTGGCCTTTGAAAGTTGTCAATGATGGCAGTGAGGACGAGGGAACTCGGCCTTACCATCGAGCCACACGCGCAGTACCTTCACGCCAGCGCTCTGCAATCCCTGAAGCAGAGTGGTCTGCTGAGCATCTTTCAAGCCAGCTGCATAGTACAAGTTGGAAGCCGAGAATGACTTCGCTGCGAAAGTAGTGCTGAAAGACGCGAGGCCGAAAACGACTCCGGTAAGCAAGGCTGAGTACTTCATGATGGGTCGATGGTAGAATGCTGTCTGCTCGATGGTATCTCCATAAACAATTTAATCTGCTTCATAATCTCTCGTCATTTCAGGCCATCACAGTATTGCTCGTTGAGTGTTGTATTGGATGAGACCTGTGGAGATCGACATGCCTAATGGGGAACGGATAGTGCAAGGCTGAAACGTCACGACTCCGCATCGCGCGCTCCGAACCGCAAGCCAGGCTCACTAGACTCGGACATTAATACACTCGCTCCTGCTGTAAGGCAGACTTGTATGGCGCTCCGACGCACTTGCTCGGAAGGCTGCAATCGATTGGCTTCTCAAAGCTCCGCCTGAGGAGTTGATCTACAAGGTAACGTGGAGTGAAGCCTACTGCGATCCTAATTCACACTCACCGATGTCCAATTTCGTCACAAACAGCGCAAAAGACTTGTCGAAAGCGCCCACAGTGTCTTGTGATACCGGGGGGCCGCGAACGAGCAGTTTCTTCGGCGTCAGAAGTATCTGAGATCGAGCTCCGTGCATACACTTCTCTCTTTCTCCACTTTGCGAGGTCAATATCGGACACGAGGTGTAATTGTAGAGATCCTCCCCTCAGATACTATGACCGGTTCGGAAAGTTGTGCTCCGTATCAAGTGTACTATCGTGAAAAGCTTGTGCTGAGCTGCTGCGATGCTACCATGCCCAAGCTCATGGTGACAGCCAGTGGCCAACCCAGAAGTCCAAAATCATGAGAAGACTACGCTGTTTGAAATAGCTCACATGAACAATTGGAGATTCCAGTACCAGCAGCTGTGTTGAGCTGCGATTTACATAAGCAAGGCACAATCCTTGATGGTATAACATTGGGGGGGATGTTTTCCAGACCCATTGATTCATCGATAACCAAGTCGCGCCCCACAGGGCGGCAGGAAATGCGTCCTTTGGGCGCCACAGCCCCCTGTGATGCAACGCTGGGAACGTGGCGCCAATCTAGGCTTTGCGCGTCGAATCCACCTCTTTCAAAGCTTCCTTGCTCAATGAGAGCCCCTGCAGCATTGTCAACGATGGTGAGAATGTCGTCTTCGATCACTGAATCTCTCGCTTCATGGCCGTCACGATAGTTAATACTCCCATCGTTGACCTCTTACTCCAATTCGGAGGTAATATTCCCGAAGAACACATCCTCGCCTATAGGGTCAAGTCCTTGCCACGCACCTTTGTCGCGCTCATGTGTTGCCTCGACTGTGCACCTGGCACGTTCAGAGCCACCAATCCAAGATGCCTTCTTATTCAGATCCCTGATTCGACTACTTCGCGTATGATGCTGAGAGCGGAAGAATGTGTGCCACTACTTCGTCTCGTCCTCACAAACATCGCGCCTGTTGTAGAGGAGAAAGATTTCGGTAGGAAGAGACTGCTTCTGATAGAGAGGTTTATGGAGCTTTTGCCACTCTCAGACTGCCACTCTCAGATATAGCATTGGTCATCGCGGTAAGTACGACTCAGAAAAGGTGAGCCTCTTCAGACGCTCCGTTCGAGACAGGCACTCCCCCTGATTGAGCCATGACACTTAACCCTTCTCGGTGGTTTGGTCTCATGACCTGGACAAGTATCGAGGGGCGTAGTCGTCAGATCTCTCATCATTAGAGCGCTAGAGGATGTACGACATCTCCAAGAATGGCATCGGAATGGGCCATTGACAGTGCTGCTGGCGGATTGTGAGCATGAATAAATTCGTGGCCAAGTTTCCGGTCCGGGTTGAGAAGCGAAACTCGTTCTCACCTCAAATCATCTGAGATCCTTCGGCGTACGCTTGACGGCATGTGCATAGAAACCCTAGGTTGAGGTCACGCCGCTTGAGCAAGCGATGCATTTTGCAATTGTCGAAAGCGTGCGCACGGGATGTCTGACTTTGGGTGCTACATGTGCACTCAGAAGTCTAATGGTCCGTCAAGTCCGAAGTCTTAGCGGAATATATTGACACGGATCTCTATTGGAAACGCTAGCGATGACTTTTGCTGTTGAATTTGCAGATGTGTTGTCATGACTTGGCCCTTGGGAGAGACCTCGTTGACCTGGGTCCTGAGTCATTGTTAGCATGCATCCAGGCCACGATGTCAAACAGCACTGACTTGCCATCACGATTGCGCCGTACTGTGAGGAGGCTGATTCGGTTTTGTGAAGGTTGAGTTGTTATGCGAGCAGTTTACAGTCAAGGAGAGCCGTATGCAGAATTGCAACCTTGGGCAAAGTGAACACCTTAGCGCCACCGTCTTGTAAACTCTTCGCTTTATCCCAGCTGCACCCTGGCAGCTATGTAATTCTCAAATTTCCTCACTGGCGTCGAAAGATCCGCTTTCTGGACCTCTGGTCTTGGATCGGCTTAATAGCTCGGAAAAGGCCAAGAGTGGAGCCTGTCCAGCAGGTCTGGGATCATCTGCATGTTCTGTCATTTGATTCGATGCTGAGTGAAGTTTTTCGAAGCGCGCTGCTTAGGTGTAAGGGTCTCGGTACAAATGGCTCAATGGCTGGCGTGTTGTGTATGGTGGGTCCGCGAGGCTGACCCTCTTCTATATCACCTCGCAACACACAGGGTTCTCACACCAATCCGTCTACACCACCGTTATTATTGACTCGATCAAGATGACGGAAGAGACGTTAGTAGCCCCTTCATCATGCTAATGCCTGGCACTGACCGAGTAAAGCACCAACCTCATGGCTTCTGCAAAGCTGCAGTGTTCGATTGGAAAGACCAAGAAGGCATCCACGCGCAACCCCAAGGCGCAGACTCAGGCCGAGAACAAGGCCTACTTGGTCCATAGCCGAGATACGCTCAAACCTTACGAGCGCTACCGAAAGCTGTACGGTGAGCGCAAGTACCAGCGCCCTCAGGTAGTGCGCACCTTTCCCCGTTGTCGACCTCTTCCATTGATGTTTTGCAGAAGGCCCTGAGTTCGAGCTTCCTGGAGCTGCCTACGGAGTTGCGTCTCAGGATTTACATATGTGCCCTTGTGCTGCCGGAGACGGGCATTGGCAAGCAGGACTTCTGGCAGCGCCGCCTCGACAAGAAGTTTTATCGTCGCATCTTTAACCGCGAGAATGTGAATCTTGGATTCCTTCGCGTCTGCAAGCAAGTCAACGCAGAAGCAGCGCAGGTCTTCTACGGGCAGAACGAATTCCGCTTTTCGGGCACGAATGGATGCATCGTCGCAGCGGCATTTGTGTACACCATCAAGGCTCGCAACACGCATTGGCTCGCGCATCTGACTATCGCTATGCCTCTCTTGACCGAAGACCGCTCCATCTACGCGAATGAAGGTATTCCCAAGACTCAATAGGTTTTCCGAAGTCGTTGAGAGCTCCTAGGCACGGCTTCACTACCCTCAAAACCGTAAGAAGTGGTCCTATGCCGGCGCCTTCAGCGTTCTTGTGCAGGGTCTGGGTGAGGCATTGCGACTAAAGAAGCTAACCCTGGTACTCCCAAGCTACTTCAAGCTGGCCTACCGGCCTGACACCAACACCGTAATCTGGAGTGGCTTACCCGATCTGATTACAGCGCACCCAGGCATGGCAGTCGAAGTTGTGTCGTTGTGGAAGGAGGATGACACCGAGAATCAAGACGCAGATGAAGACGGATGGTCATACCAAGTGAAACATGGCAAGGTACTGACCCGTCTGGAGTCCCTTGTGCCAGTGGTGCACATGGGCACCGAGTATGAGTCGCGCGGTCGCTGGTCGGTGGAAAATGCACGTGTCGTCGACCTTCCTTTGGTCGCGGCTGGAGAGGAGTAGGAACGATTAACAGTGGTAGGGCAAAATGGTCACGGAATGCGGATCGCGGCGACTGTGTGACGAAGGACTCAGCATGGATTCACAAAGCACTTCAATACTGCTGGTTCGCACAGTGTATGGCTCGACACAAAGGCAGCTGATTGAGTCTGCAATGTGTTCGCTATTGGCGATTTTTTCGAGGAATAATTGCAGACCAACAATGTCTTCGTATGTATGTCATGAAACACAATGTCTTCACTATCGTTCTGGGTCGATATCGATCCATGCTGTGTTGCCGCCCTTACTGGAAAACGGGTATTGAAAGACTTTGTCGACTGTCGAATACGGTTCGTACTGCTTCTTGTTCATTACGATCGTGACATTACCAGCGGCTCTTCCCGTAGCGTTAAAGCCAGGTCCATAAGTTTTGTACTCGGCCATAGTTGTGTTGGCGTTGACACGGGGCTCGGACGCACTCCACTCGATGTAGCCGCTGGGCTCAACCGAGTCATCCAAATAGGTGTTGGCAAAAATGGAGCGATGTAGCGCGTTCCAAGGTCGGCCAAGTGCGCACTTTCCAGTCAGAGCGAGGGATGAGTTTGCCTTCTGAACCTTCGAATCGTGGATGTAGACACCCTAGTGAGAGTCAGCGCAGTGTTTACACGATCAAGACGAGGCACCTACGTATTTGTTGATGAAAGTTGTATTGGTGCCTTTCCAGGCCGTGATACCTCCACCGCAGTTGCGCAGAGTCACAAGACTTGATTGAATCCAAGCAGTACCGAAACCATAGAAGAAGTCGGTCTGACCAGCGATCTCATTCTTGTAGAAGTAGGCATTACCCAGCTTGCCGATGTACACCTGGTGTTCGAGTCAGCCTTACACAAGATACAATTAAGAAACAACTTACAGTGTCCTGATATGAGTAGAAGCCGCAGAAGTAGAACCCAGTGTTGGCGTAGCTCACGGAAACGGCAAGAGAGGGACCAGCAGAATATGGCCTATAGTCGTTGACAAAGTTCAGATTGTATGCCCTGAAATCTGTGTTGCCGAACGGGGTGTCCGCTGGAACAGGATTGCCTGTGGGGCCAGTGCCAGTGACGCTGGAGTTGAAGGTCGGCGCTACTGTAAGGGTAGAGGTATAGGCGTTGTCAATGTTGGGGATGATGCCGGCACCGGTAGCATTGCGCCAGATGATATTGACGGTGTTCTTGCTTTGATCGTTGGGGTATTTGGTCTGACCAAAGAGGTACAATGGGCCTGATCGAGTAACATTGACTTGCTCGGTATAGTTTCCAGGCAGGACAAGGATGTGCGAAGCTGCTGTGGTGTTTGGCAGACTCAAGATCGCAGATTGGACAGTGCTGTACTTCTGACCTGGGCCGACAAGTATCGTATCTTTAGGACAGCCATCTAAAGGGTTTCGCGTGGGTTGTTGACAAGCTTTGCGATTGACTGCAGACAAGGCCGAGCAAGCCTCCAGCAGGCATGCAATTCCGAAGCTGAGGCGCATTCTGAATCGATCTTCTACACAAATGCAAGAACACAGTGCTTGACCTTGGTAGAATGCTGGGCACGCACTGTTATATAGCGCAGTAGTTCTATGCGAAGTGGAAGTCGACATCCGAGGCCGTCATAGACCGGGAAAATTAGGACATGGGTGCTCGATTTCTGCTATCATCGCTGTTCAGACGCGCAGGCACAATCTCCCAAAAAGCCTCCACACTAGCCGTCGTCAGCCGCGGAAGATACATGATCGATCTGTTCCCCAGTGCATAGTCCAATCAAGAAGCCTAAGGATTTTCCCGAACGCGGGGTGTGGCTTGAAGGTCCACTTCGCTGTTTCTGGGGTTTGTGGGGAGTGTGGGTGAAAATGATCCACCAATGAGCGACCGCGTTTCAACATGGCATTGACGGGCGAGATAAGCTCCGGTACTTTGCACGTTCGAGTCCATTCGAAACATGGCTATTCCCATCATTTTGACGGCGGCTGGCGAGGTGGATGTTGTTTTCCTCCCGTACCTGCGTTGTGGCTGCACTGGCGTGGACCAAGCTTTCTTGCCGTCGACTGGCAAAGCTTGACAGCTCGCTCGCCCTCCTATCGTCCTGTCTTCAGCTGAATGAGCATGCTCAAACGTGGTATCGTCGACCGTGACCGAGTCGCGTAACAGTGCTGTTTGTGCTGGCTCGTGACGGAACGTGTCGACTCTAACGGAGCTGCAACTGGGTCAATGGCCAGTGGTGGACGATGGGCTGACACCTACTGCTTGGTAGCTGTCACATCGAGATTCACGATATCAAAATGACATGCGAGACTCAATAAATGTACGAAGAATAATACGATTTCTGATGAGGCCTCAATATATTAATGAGACGATGATGTTTGCCCTAAGTCATTGATTCTTGGCCTAGCGCGCTTCCAGGCGAGCGATGACGCGCCAGGGAACAGGCGCGGCGCGTACCACGTCTCGACGGACACCACCAAAGCCACGCGTTGTCATCCCTGAGACCTTCGCACGATCAGTAAAAGGGCGTGCAAGTATTGCGACAGTGAGGAGTTGCTTGGCAATGTTCCGTTGCTTCCATGCAGGCCTCACAATTCTTCGTAAAGACTTCGCACCTTCCTGAGACGTGCCCAGCTCCTATCTTGAACAACTCTTTCGTGGACGACAAGCAATTTCCACAGCCACCAACAGAGATTTCCAGCCAGACAACGCGATGCTTTGCAACCGCCAAGTTGATCTATGTGCCTTTCCGGTAGACGAATTACGCCGAGCAATCACGACATCGGAGCTGATCATTTTGCGCACCGCTCATAGCGCATACCAAGAGGGCTTCACCAGAACAATTGCTTGACCTTCCTGATTGGGCGCAATGCGACCACTCAGCGTAGGTAAATGGTACCGAATGTTTGGCTACCATGTAACCCAAGACTTGAAACGTCAATCTGTATGACGATCACGAGCTGTAGGCGTTCCATGCAAAGACAAGGCAGTCTGAACATGTAGGCCACATGAAGGTAAGCACGCAACATGTATATGACCTCAGTCTGTTCTCCAGGGCTTCCAGGAAGTGCAGCGCGTCCGCTCCACCGGGTCCCACTCAGCATCTTCCCATCGCGCAGCGGCTGCACTAGCGCAGTAACTTTACCTCGACCTTGTTCTTGCCGTAGGCTTCTTCAGCCACTGCGAAAGCCTCCAGGGCTTATTCAAAATGGCCAGCAAGTTCAACGAAGACAGCCGCAAGGTCGCGTACGAAACGGGCCATGAAACCTCACCCTCTCCGCCAGGCTATACAGATGAGAATGTCAGCGTGCAGGCAGATCAAGCTTTCGTCTATGATGATAGTCAGAAGTTGGGGTACACTGCAACCGTATTCGTCATCTTGAACAAGATGATCGGCACCGGAAGTAAGTCGACTCTCGAAGCGATTTTCCGGCCTGGAGGTTGTCAACTTATTTACCCAATTCGCAGTCTTTTCTACGCCGTCCGGCATCTTCGCGGTCTCTGGCTCTGTCGGCGTCTCGCTCTTCCTGTGGATCATCGGCGGCATTCTCACATTTGCTGGTCTGTCAGTCTTCATCGAGTTCGGCCTCGCTATCCCACGCTCCGGGGGAGAGAAAAACTACCTCGAGCGTGTTTACCGCCACCCCAGATATGTAGCCACCTGTGTCCTCGCTGCACAAATGTTGCTGCTTGGCTTCTCGTCTGGAAACGCCTTAGCGTTCGGACGCTACTGTCTGTTGGCTTCAGGCAGCACTGTAGACGGATGGGTTGCCCGTGGCATCGCGATCGCTTGCATCACCTTCTCTGTCACCCTGCACGCTGTCGCACCCAAGTGGGGCATTCGTCTGTTCAACGTACTTGGAGTGTTCAAGGTGTTCATTCTATTGTTTATCGTCTTCTCGGGATTTGCAGCTCTTGCGGGCCATCGCAGGGTCCCCAACCCACATAATTTCGACAACGCGTTCACACTTCACGAAGGCGAAGGCTATGGTGGAGGCGGTGCGTATGAGTACTGCCAAGCGCTGCTACGCATCATCTATTCTTACAAGGGCTGGGAGAACGCAAATTACGTCTTGGGCGAGATCAAGAACCCCAAAAAGACGCTGACCTGGGCTGCGCCTCTTGCCATTGGCGGCACGACGATTCTTTACGTACTTGCGAACGTCGCCTACTTCGCCGCCATCTCGAAGGAGGATCTTGCGGGAAGCGAAGCAATCGTTGCAGGCGTATTCTTCCGCAACGTCTTTGGTGACAGCGCTGGAGCCCGGAGTCTGCCAGCTTTCGTAGCCCTCAGCAACCTAGGCAACGTGTTGGCAGTCAGCTTCGCGCATGCTCGTCTGAACCAAGAATTTGCCAAGGAGGGCCTCCTGCCATACTCCAAATTCTGGGCTTCTATCAAGCCATTCGGTGCGCCAGCTCCTGCGTTGTTCTTACACTGGCTCATCACGGTTATTGTCCTTGTTGCTCCGCCTGCTGGACCTGCCTACAACTTCATTACCGATCTTTACACCTATCCAGGCGCTTGGATCAACGGCTTCGTCACAGCTGGTCTGATCTACCTTCACTACAACAAGAAAGAACGTTGGGAGTCGCCATGGCACACACACCTCCCAGTTGCAGTTCTATACCTTGCGGCGAACATCTTCCTGGCTCTTGTGCCCTTCATTCCACCCAGCGGTCCGTGGAACGCGGACGGCTACCCGTACTATGTCTTTCCCATCGTCGGTGTCAGTGTGCTACTCCTTGGTGTATTCTACTGGCTCTGCTGGACCAAGGTTTGGCCCAAACTTGGTGGGTACAAGATTGTTGCACATAGACACGAGGATGCCCAAGGTATCGAGCATGTCCGCTATGTCAAGGTCTACCATAAGAAGTAATGATGATCTGAATACATCATGGATTCAGTATGATATGTTAAGGAGGTGTTCTCACTTGTCATCAATTGAGTGCTCACCTCGAACTCACCTTGAGCTTCCACTCCTTTTCCCTCAGCCACAACTGAGCCCACCTTTGATCGACTTTATCTTCCGTCTCCAAATCCCCAACAAGATCTTCCCTTCTCATTGTTCCATGCTTCTCATCTCCTCCAAACTGCTGCCTGTGCTCCAAAATTCCAATTCTACACCTCCCACCTACAGGGTCGGTCTCGCTCTCCGAACCCCTCCATTCGCTCTGCCCCTAGACTTGCACTAGCAGATACTCATCACATGCTCGATTCTCGCACTCAATGCACTTTGAGACTCGGTAGCTAGGCGCCTAATACCAATATCCCCTTGGACTACTAATGTGACTCATTTGCATGAAATGAGTGCTCGTCACAATAGCGTTGTTGGCACGACATCCAGAGCGGCAGCAGCGCCAGTGGAAGGTCAGTGGAAGAGGTAAATGGTGTGTCGCTGATGCGTGGGGTCGAGAGGAAGAGGAGGGATAGGCATCGATTGAAGATGATTGCGTTATCTTAGGAACAGAAACTGTCCGGGACACAAGATCTGATATTCAAGGCTGCGGGAAGATAAGGTTAGAACTTGGAGCTTGTGTGAGCGCAAAGGGCTGTGAGGAGCGACTCAAGGGCGAATGCGCGTAATTACGTGCTGTGCGGTCTACTGACATTAGTCCCTTGGTATGATTTCTGGGAACGGTTCTATGTGGTGATCGCCGGCTTCAACGTCATCGTGAATATGATGTCAAGATCTGTGTACGTAAAGATCACCAGCATCGACGGCAGAAATTCGTTCGAAACCCAGTCTCTTGACTTCAGAAAGCAGTCATGATGCTGCAGAAAGAGGGGAGAGAAGGTAGGTCCGGAAGCTTGCTACCGTAACGCGTAGCGCGTCCCGGTATTCTCCAAACCATCCCAAGGTTGACACTGGATCGGTGCTAACCCTCTAAAAAATCAAGACCAACGCGACGCATGTCACCAGTCTTACACCACTCGCATCAGGTACCATCTCGACTTCCTTGCGAAGATGTTGAAAGTGACCGTTGCAACTTTCGGGTTGATCATGGAATGTGTCGTTGACACATCGCGGTCAAACTTGCTTCTGGCTTTGGCCCCCAAATCCTACGGCATACTTGCAGCCACAAAGTCTGCTTGAACAAGGTGAGCCGTCGCTCTGCCCAATTGGATGCACACCTCGACTTGTCTTCGCATGCTTGCATATGCGCGAAGATGAGGTTCCGACGTTAGCATCTAGCCGCTTCTCAATCACATTTGAGTGTTGTCGGTCGCAAGCCATGACCTTCTTGTACTGCTTCTCCATATCACGCAACTCTTTCTGCACATATTCGACACGAGTGACGAGTAAGGTATAACTCGTTTTTAGCTCCCGAGCACCAGAGCTTGTTGCAGCCTGTTCCGTGTTCCAGATGAATCAACCAAATTGGCCTATCGATCAAGATGTCTACACGGGCTTCTGGATCAATCGCGCTTTGGGATCGTTCGGGGTGCAACCATCACACTAAATCAGCAGGTTGGAGGTTTTACCATCGCTTCTGTCGCCCTCTTTGTAGGCGCAACAGCGCGCAGTTGCTGGACACTTACTCGGTTCGCCCTTCACACCTCCTATGCCACTTCGACGGGCCAGGACGGCGTCTATCATCAATGACAAGCAATACTGCATAACACACTACGATGCAGTCTTTCAGGTCTTATGTCTGAGCCTTGCATGGCGCCATCGCGCACAGCACGCTTGGACAAGATTGGTCTCTGTATCGTTTGCTGCTATTACGATATCAGCAGCTTCCATTGCAGCAGGTGCGCGGCCAGTCCTCACTCCCGGAACACTTAATTACTGATCAAATCTGCAAGGCATATTTTCCTCTAAGCTCTTGACCAGTTCCACAACCGAAGTCTTGATTGCTGGTTGTCAATGTGGTATCCTTGCGAACGACGAAGGCCCAGTATTCTATACTATAGGCGAGAAGGGCTTACTATACCAGATGCAGCAATTGATAGATACGTTCTCATACTCTTCGCAGTGCTATGGCGATCGGAAGTCTGACAGTTGCGGCAAATATGGTCAGCCAATGCTGCCTTACACCGTGGACGCTAATGCCTCATGTCCATTTGCAACAGACATTTGAAATCCTCAATCCTCAATCTGAGACTCGAATCAGGTAAACTCGACTCAGTTCATCACCTAGGCCTCAACGGAGGACCCCGGTTCACTTTTAAATTCGCCAACCATTGCGCGCCACTCAGCACGCAAGGTTACACGAACGTCACTACAATCACGGATCAAGAATTTAACGCATCTCGGATGTTCACAATTTACATGTATGGCACCCAGGACAACGAGTCCTATGTCTATGCTGCCGAGGTTGATCCTGACCGTCGGAGTCTCTATGGCGGTTCTGGGGGAACTTACAAAATGTCGTGAGTGCATAACATCATCGCTAAATGATCTTGTCACCGAGACACGACTCACAAATTGACTTATAGGTAGCTATGTACTGTCAAACTACGAAGATACTGAATTGATTCCTGAATTGATACAGTCGCATGACATGGTGTCCCTCATCTTCTTGGACTCGTCCGAGATCATGTATCTGAACGAGACTTTCGACCCTTGGTTCTCTGCGACGACACCGGCGGATAACAATACGAAAAACACGGGTTACTTTGTGGATCAAGATTCGGGTGTTCTGGCTGCGCCATGCGACGGCTTATGTGCAACCCATTGCAGCCAGAAGAGATTGGTTGCGTGACCCTTTTCGCCAACAACGAGACCATCCTTGAGACAATCGAAAACGCATGGCCGGACTCCTAGGATCAGTATGTCATATATCCACTCATGGTTGCGCAGGCTGATAATGGGATTGCTCGCGCTCCGGAAACCTGGTTTTCCATACCGGACGTTCCAATCCCTCTATCTCGTAACACTCTGACGGACTCAATTCAGTTCGCTCATCTCCCAAATGACCGATGGCAGGTTCAACGTGAACATTTCTATAAAGCCAGCTTAGTGGTGTTGCAAGCTGCTATCGTGCAGTATGCCGGAATTACCGGTATCATGATGACGGCTGCAGTGTCGAGTTTCCCTGCAATCGTTTTTGTCAGCCAGGTAAGTACCTCTCCTATGATACGCCTGGCAACCTCTCACACAAAGCACAGAGAATTAGATCCTCTAAGTTCTATTCATTCAGCGCCTGGACAGGCTTCTTCATGCTCCTCTCAGGAGCCATCATCATGCTTCTCGCGCTTTTCATTGAAGAATTGTTCGAGCTCTTTCTGCGGAAGACTGATCTGCAATCGAACCCGCGTCTCACCTACGGCCACGCTGAATATCAGACTGGTTCAACACTACAACTCCAGCACTTGGCTCACGAGTCTGCAGGTCTAGGGACCTTAAAGCGGACGAACAATTCGATCCACGTCACGGAATTTGAATACGCTCTTGGCATACTTGATACAAGTCATCCGGGACATCCGAGCCTGGTGCGAGCCGACATTGAGATGAGCCGTATGCGCGGCGACGGCGAGACTCCAGACGCAAAGACTGGTGCGAAATACCACAGGTTGTCAAGCAACGAGCAGATTTGATACTGTTGTACGTACCGCCTTCGAATGACGTGCATTGGAAAGCACATTTTCGTCGTTCAGAAGCAGTACGTTACGAGGACTCATATGATTGGACACGGTGGGCATGACCGCTCGCTTCTTTGTCGCGACGGGTGAGAGGGCCCAGCTTGCGACATATCGTACGCTTCTTCGGTCCATCACAACAATTTTCAGGTTCAATGTGCTCGTGTCCTGCATTGGACATGACGTCGCACCTACCAAAACGGAAGCATGCCCGGTCTAGATGCAAACCCTTGCACGATTGGGGGCGAAGATCCATATTGGGCAATGCGGGCTGACAGTTGATCCTCCAATGATATGATATCTTCGCCAAGGGTATATTTAGCAGGCCGCTTCTCAAACACACAAGGATCATGTCGAGGATCAAGATAAACCACAAGCAACCTCTGATGTCACCATATTCTCTCAGTGGTCGTGGTCAATTCTTCGTGTCCTTGCCAACAACTGAATGCAAGAACACTAGATGGATCCATAATCGACGAATCATGACAACTCTACTGCCGACCTCGCCCATCGATGAAGACATCTATACCGGGCTCTGGATTAATCAATCCCGGGGCGCTTTCCGTGGTGCACGTCTGACGTTAAGTCGCGAAGCTGGCGGGCTGGTGATTGCTTTTCTAGCCTTATTCATTGCCGTGACAGCGCGCGGCATATGGAAACTTGCGCGATACCTTCTTTTTATTACGGGCTCAAGCTCGGCTGGAAAGGATGGCACATACCACCAGCGACAAGCTGTCCTGCGCAATGGAAGTCTGGCGTTTGATGCCTTATGGGACCTGCTGAGGCTGGGATACGCCTGGCGAGGCAGGGCCAGGAAAATTGCCCGACGATTGCTGCCATCAATTCTGTTAGCGTCGACAATTGCACTCGCCTCTATGATTGCCGGTACGTTTCTCACTGCCGTGGAGTTCAAAAGCTGACTCTCTAGGAATTCTCTCGTCTCGGCTACTCACTGCTTCGGATAACGAGGCACTCATCTCTGGGCGCAATTGCGGCAACTTCACCGGTGCCTCAGATTTCGCAGGCATGACCCAAGCGGGTCAGATTCTGTATCAGAGCACGATTGCTACGAATGCTTACACATATGCGAGTCAGTGCTACAATCAAACGAATAAGGCCAAACCTATGGAATGCAACAAGTTTACGCAGCCGTATTTGCCTCATTCAATAGACCCAGACTCCAGCTGTCCCTTCTCGAAAGACCTCTGCAGAGCTGATCGAGGTAACCTGTTATTGGATTCAGGCAAACTGGATTCATGGCAGCATTTGGGACTCAATGCCGGTCCGCGCTTCACTCTTCAGTATCGTACGCAATGTGCGCCACTACAGACAATCGGCTATACCGACATTGTCACAGATCCGATCACCTCGAAGCGCATGCTTGTGTACCGTTACGGATCAAGGGGAGGGCCTTTCCGGAATCAAACATACGTTTATTCCGTCGAGGCAGACAGACCGCCACCGGTTCTTGATCCAAACAACAACTTTGTCTATGGCAATTATCGAATCCAGTGAGTTTGGGATAACAAAGGATGGTCTAAGCGTAGACTAAATAACATGCAGACTCTTACGAGACCTGTCCTACTACAAAAAGAAGGACAATTCCAAGGAATTTACTCAACTGTTACCACAATTAGTCAGCCCAAATGTCGACACTGCGCTGCTGTTTCTGGATTCGTCTGAACTGTTCTATCAACAGCCAACTAAAGACCCATGGTTTTCCGCAACGACTCGACTCCAGCTGAACAGCACGTACGGCACGAATGGTACTTGGCCATACTACGTGGCCGACGAGCCAGTCGGCGTCCTTGGATGCAGGACCGAGACCCGGATCTGTAATCCAATTCTACCTGACGCAGATCAATGCTTTGACGGATCGGCCCTCCGTTTTGCGACCAATGAGACACTTGTGGCCTTGAAAAGGGTTTGGCCTGATGCAAAGGAGCGTTCTGAGCTCCGAGCCTTTTTCACGGCAATTAATAGGATGGGTGACGGTACCGGGGCCTTACTCTACACACTTCCAAGTGTGCCCGCATTTTTGTCACGGAATACGATCCTTGGCAATCTGCAAACAGATAAACTGCCCAAGGATCGTTGGCAGGCTGAGATGATCCAGATCTTCAAGACGAGCCTTGCTATTGTACAACACATGTTGGTCGAACATGCGAGAGGGATGTGGCTTGGTTATGATGCTGCCTGCTATCAAGGCGCCGATTGCAGGAGGGTGTGTCACAGTCAGGTCAGTGATCATACACCATTATGTGACGATACTGATTTTCGACTTTGTAGAAGATTCGGTCTACCAACCACTACTCATTCAGCACGTGGGCACTGGGAATCGTCCTGATTCTGGGCGTAGGGATCATAGTCGTCTCAACATTTGTCGATGAGCTCCACACCACCCTGCTAAAACATTCACGACTACGAGAAAATCTGAAGCTGGTCTATGGCGGTGTTGAATGGCGAGCTGCGTCTACATTACAAACGCAACGACTAGCGCATGAGAATCTGGGTCTCGGGAATTGGACGAAAACCGATGGAGCGTTTCCAGTCACTGAGCCCGGCGATACTCTTGGCTCCTTGGACGTCTCGGACCCTAAGCACCCCCGCATGACCACGTTGGTCGGAGGATTCGACTCGATGAAATCTCGACAGGACAACGGAGCCCATACTGAAATGGAAGAGCAGCGATACTCGAGGTTGTCAAGCACAGATACTTCTAAGACGACGGACGCTCCTAGATTGCCGAGCATCGACACCGGCAGCATTGCGCTTAGTGAGATGACCGACAACCCAGACATACGGGAGCCGTTACCATTCAGTTCTAGATTCCCCAAGCGTTACTCACGACTGCCGAATACACAACCATAGCTGGGAACTTGAATCTTGATTTTGAGAACTTTCAGTCATGCGTTACATCAGGCGCGCCACAAGGATCGTATTATGTTTATTTGGCAGCGTCTCTTGCGTCTTTGACATGCAAACTAGCCAGAATGAAGCGACTGTTTTGTGAGAGGGAGCACCGATACCGTAGCCGTTGTATTGTTGGAAAGCAAGTCGATTCTTGATGCCAACTCGTGGTGGTCATGGATGAGAAATGTCACTACGGTGCGGTGACCCCTAAGCCGCAAATCTCTGTGATATTACAACAAATGAACTGTGAGTAGATAACAGTCTGCGAGTTTCAGCAGTTTGATATGCATGAGGCTATCTGATGGACAGCCTTGACAACTCGAGTGCTAGCCCGAATCATGATACTCACGTGTGCACCTCCCGCATGCTCCAAGATTTTCTTGAATCCAGTATGCGCAAAAGAAGCAGTTAGTCTGAAATGGCTTCGTCCGGAGGTTCTACCGTGCAGAGACACAAGGAAGTGAGCGCCGTCGGTGGGGTCTTTCACGCCTTCCCCACTCCCACGGTCTACCGTCGCCCCAGCAGTAGGTGTTGTTGGAACCGATGTCACTACCCAGATGGATTCTCAGGATAAGTCATTGCCTGATGACAAATACAGTAGGACCCTTTGTCAGAAACCACAGACCACCTAGGTATATGCGGGCAACAGCAAGTCGCTGGATCGCCTGAGTTGAAATGGTACTAGGTCACAGTCCAAGGGTACATGTGTTTGGACAACATTGTAGGACCGGACCATTACGTGCGGCAGATGGCGGAGATCTATACAAACGCCTACAGAATGTGGCATGGGTGGGAGCGCAACGGAACATGAGGAGATGAGAGAATCCTTATTGGAGAAGAGTGCAGTTATCCAATAGACGCTTCTGGCTGAGCGAATTTTCGTGCTCCGCGCCAATGACTTATTACTACTTGAAGACTCCCGTTGCATAACGGCGAGCCCGCCTTTACCATGAAATTTCTGAGGGTGAGCATGCGTGCCGGATTTCAGCAAATCCGCAAGCTGAGAATCCTTCGCGGTCTTTTGAAGCCCTCAACAGTAAAATGCAATCGAAAGTGCCACCGGGTCTACCCTGTGCTTAGATTCGTTGCTGAGGGCGAATGGATCAGACACCTTGCCTACGACTTTATGGAAGCTCTGTATCCCGGGCCAATATGCCTCTGCAGGGCAGCTTTCGTAGCAAACATCTGCGACCTGAGGCATGAAGGTCGCTGCGAGAGTGGTCCGGTCCATACGTGGAATTCGAGATGGCACCCACAAGTGCATATATCGCGTATGCGATTGTATGAACTTCATCCAGTGCAAAGTCACAGTTTCCGCCTGGCAGTTCGACCAATACTTTTGATTGCTCAACGTTCAGACAGTGCGCTTTGCATCCCGGTCTGCCTTACGCATTCATGCGGCTAGACGAACACTCGACCAGCATTCTCTGCCCTGGTACGGAGCGTAGCGAATGCGAGATGCGTGTGCATGTTGATTGTGGGCCGTGAGATAACTCAGCGGAAGACAACTGACACGGTCAATTGGAACTCGTTTCCATGAGTACAGGCCCGCGGCTGTATGGAATCGGGTCGTGAGCAACATGATCAGTGACGGGAGTTCAAAGTAGCTCAAATGCGAGTATCAAATCAACGACAAGGGCCAGTAAACATTCGCAGCTGCAGAACGAGTGTCAAAAGCAGTGTAGACGGTGATCAGCAAAGAGAGTCAGATCAGTGATAGCACACAGCAGTGTCGAAGCACGCGCTAGGACTGAGGGACGTTGTTCCGTCACATCAGCTTCACAGGCTTAAGAAGAACTTCATCTGCTCGGGCTGAGAGATCAGACTTGGTCTTGTCAGGCATGCCTCAATTCCAATGGCAGCATTGGCTTGGTATATTTCTATCGTGTCAGTCATCCAGATCTTTTCCACGTTCATCCTCTTCTTTTCTACTCCTTATCGAAACGAACAGCCGGCTGCTCTTTGATCCAGCTGAGATCGACCTTGTGCCCAAGCAGCTCACGGATGTTCGACACACCGTACTTCATCATGGTCGGGCGTTCGAGAGAGAGACCGAAACCGTAGACACGCATATCCTTGGGCAGGCCCATGGGCTCCAACATCTCGGGCCGGAACATGCCCGAGTTGCCAATCTCGATCCACTTCTTCAGGCCCTTGTGGTAGCCGAAGATCTCCATACTGGGCTGTTTCGGTCGTTAGCATGGTGCATGAGAGCATGAGAAGTCGAACTTACTTCTGTATAGGGGTTGTACGCGGGCTTGAAGCGCAGGTTTTCTAGACCCATGTTGGCGAAGAAGTCGCCGAGGAAGCGCTGGAGACCGCCCAGTGTCAAGCCAAAATCAGCGATGACACCCTCGATCTGATGGAATTCAGCCAAATGTGTAGCATCGACAGTCTCGTTACGGAAGACACGGTCGATGGAGAAGTAGCGGGCAGGTCGCGGGTCTTCTGCCAATCGGTGAAGCGCCCATGTGGAGACAGCGGTCGTGTGCGTGCGGAGGACTAGGCGTAATGTCTCCTCGTCCTTGAATTTGTAACGGTCTGTGACGCGCATTAGCAAACGTTGGTTTTGCCCTGTCGTTCATGATCAGAGTTTGGCTTATACGCACAGCCTATCGAGCCGAAAGCACCATCCTCGTGGACTTTCTTGACGTCGTTCCAGTACTTCTCGAAGTCTCTGGGCTTCTTCTCCTTCTTGCTCTGTTCGGTCGCGAACAGACGTTGTGAGCTGGCCTCCATCTGGTCCATCTGCTTCTCGCTAGCGGGGTCGGCGCGCGGCTTGTCGGCCATCGGTGGGTCGGAGACGAAGAAGGTGTCCTGCATGTCACGGGCAGGGTGCTGCTGTGGTACGAAGAGAGCGTCGAAGTTCCAGAAGCCAGAATCAACGAAGCTAGATACGTCAGTCTGCTGTCCGCACTGATTGCGCGGAATGTCTTACTGTTGAGTGGGCATCTCGACGAAGCCTTGCGAGAAGAAGATGTTTCTGAACTCTTGCCGGACCTTCATCAGAGGGTGTAATGCGCCAGCGTTCTGCACTGCGCCCAGCGCGGCAAAGTTGTAAGGCTTGAAGTTCGCCGTCTCCCAGGCACCGCTCTTGAGCAGGTCTTCTGTCAAGTCTGTGTGCTCTACGGGCATCTCCTTCGCGTACTTGGGGCCCTTGGTGACCGTGTATGTGATAACCTTGGTGACAGTGACAAGCTTCTTCTTCTTGAGATCGTTGAGCTGTTTGGCGTCTGATACCGTGTGCGATTCCTGGATGTCTTTGAGGAGCTTCTGCATGCTGTCCTCGGGCTCTTCCGTGGCTACGAGGACGAGGTCGGTACCGTCCTTCTTGATCCACTTGTTCTTGAAAGCATTGCCCTGTCCTACGCTCGCAGAGTCCTTGCCGACGATGTTCTGTGCCCAAATTATCAGCCCAAGTCTCGCAGAACGTGTACCAGCGCGCTACCCACAGGCAATTCCTTGATTGCGATCTTCCCCGCCTCCTTCACTGCCTTCCAGACCTTGAACTCATGGCTCCCGTTCGCGACAATTCCCTCTGACTCGGGTGTCAGGTTGACCTGCTCCTTGTCGTTTGTCTTGTATTCGACCATCGAGCGGCTGGCAAGCCTGTCGAGCGCGGCCTTGATGTCTTTCTGCGGAATGGCGGGGAAGTCCTCATTGCTCTGGAGCGTTTCTTTTGTGTCGAGGAGGTCGAGGACGTCTTGTGTGAGGTTGCGACCCTGCGTCTCGAGTGGTACGGGCACCGGGCCCCGTGTTCCTGTCATTTTGGCGTGTGTACGGTTCGTCTATCGTGCGCGGGGAGCTTCAATCGACTTTACGTGGGGTCGCGCTATGAGTCGAAAGTGGAAGTGACTCGGAAATTTGAGAGGCCCGAGCGGAGCTGCACGCGACGCCATTGGTTCTGGCAGTGTACTCGAGCATACCACGAACTGCAGCTCTGTATATCGTTCATACTGTATGCATGTAGCTGGTAGACTGTTGAACACATTCGCAAGAATTGTATGGAGAGACGTGACAACGATTTCTATCAGAAAATCTTCGCTGGGCGACATAAGACATTTACGAAGACTTGAACCTTCGCGTCAAACTCCTGCGCAAGACACCGCGCACGTCTTGAAGGCTGTCTACCTCGATCAAGTGTAATATAAGGTAAGAACTCGGATGACCTGTGGTCTGCATGCTTATGTCCAACTACCATGGAGTAGCATGCGCGAATATGTTTCTAGGACGTCAGGTTGATTAGCATAGTCGCAGCCTGCATTGTCAACCCTCCAGCGAGGAAATTCTTCGCATCTCTTCCTGGAGGCTGTCAAGACAGTGCACTGTATCAAAGTCTGAAATGGGCCAGGCTGACATAGGATGAAGCATTGCTGTGGACGTGGTGCTTGCCGTGTATTGGCAGTCTTTGAGACGGCCAGTGTACGTCAAATGCAGCCAGGCACACCGAGTGCAACACACGAGCCTACACTGGATTGAGGGTTCGGCCTCTGTCCGTTGCTACATTGTGCAGTCGAGCTCGCAGGATTTGGGATATGATCTGAAAGCGGCGCGATCAAGTGAAGTCAGAGGCTTCCTGATCCGGCGCTTGCCAGCCATCTCTTTTCTCACGATCAGCAACGGTCAACCGGTCTCTTATCGCATCAAAGCCTGCCTGCTGTCGCACCATGTCAAGTGCCGTCAATAGTCTCGTTGTTCGGGCTGCGCATGATGAGGCTAGAGACATTTATCACCCGACCGGTCCCAGGAATGAGGTCATGGCCAAAATCCACAACACCGCGACCTTGGCAGCTATGCAGCATGAGCTTGTTGCTCTTGATTTGAGTAACGTTAGACCCTTGGATGGTTGTCAGACTTGCTGCCGGTTGACTTGAGTTGGTTTCGTGGTCTTGTTACTCCGTGATGCTTCATTTGATGATGGACCTAGGTGACGGTGCTGCAGACGGTCGCAGGCTAGCGCAGTCTGAACATGAAGCTGTAAAGATGCGATATGATCGACGATGGAGCAGCTCCACACCCACGTTGACCTGGCTGACGACGCCTGTTACAGAAAGCCGAGCATGGGGGTTTCGCAGCCGTTCCACACCTGATCAGGGTTGCAAAATTGGAAAATCCGTGATAGAGCCGGCAGAACCGCATTTGCGGGGGTCGATACTTGGAAGCGGAGCTGCTGATGCGGCAGCGAAGCTTCGAGAAAGTCACGCCTGTTGCACGATGCTGGTGGGGTGACAACGTGCGGCATAGCAGCATTGATGCTGAGGATGTCAAGCAGTCTGACGTTGGCGTGGGTTCGACAAGGACCTCATGTCTCGGCGAAAGCCCGAGATGAACAGAGACGAACGTCGTTCATGCGCGATCCACTGTCATCAGAAGCGGTCGCGGGAGCAGGGACCTCACCCAGCGATCATCTCCGTCTCAAGGCATGCATCAAAGTCAGAGTGTCAGCGGGAGGCCGCCTGACGTCCACGGGGTCTTTGCCAAACACTGTGCAACACTCGATCACAAACTGCGCGAAATTGATGGGACGCTCTTCCGTAAATCGTCGAAGACTTTAATCGAGAAGAGCGACCGACGATATGCCGCGGCAGGATCAACGCTCTGAGGTCAATCTCGAGGCGCCAAATTTAGCCGTGGAGCATTCTCGCGCGGTCTCGATTGGTCGCCACCGTGGGAGGGCCGCGTACGCACCTGCTGCTCGCTGACTGAGCCGACAGCCAGCGAATCAGGGCGCGCAGATAGACGGATTTGGCTGCAAACCGGCCAGGGGCGCGGGCAGCGGGCGAAATTGACACCAGGGGTAAGAGGGCTCCCACCATCTCGCTGACGGCGACGAGGGAGATGGGGCGCCCGTCAAGGCTGGCAGCGCAGTGGTGCACAGCGTGCAGACAGCTGTCGCTCGTCGACGTCAGGAGTGCGCGGCCACTGCAGCTCCACCGCCGCCGCAAGAGCGCAGGTGCAGCGCGTTGTTGAGACGACGGCAGCGCGGGAGTGTATCGATATGTAGACGATATGTAGTGGCGGGGGCTACTGGGAGTGCTGCAGCGATTCGCTGGGGGGGCTGCGATCAACAGATAACAAACGCAGCAGCGTCAGCGCAGAACATGGCCAGCAGCAGCGCCAGAAGACAGAACTGACCCTCCAGCAGCTTGGCCTCCGCGATCAGAGTGCTGTCAGGCTGCGGACCGTCCAATTGCTGTGCTCCGCGAAGGGCTAAGCGGGCGCCGTCCAGCGATCCAGAAGCAGCATTTGCGGCGGTCCTGGCCTAGCGCGCACTGGCCGGAGTCGAAGGCGCGAGCTGCGCTGCGCGCCCGCTAAGCTGTCTGGGGGCGCGGAAAACCCCTTAGGCCCAAGCAGCTCAGCGGCCTTTTGTCTTGCCATCTCCAGTTTCTGCTCCCAACGCTGCGAGCTTCTCCCACAGTCGTCCCACCCACGGACAGCACGCTCGTTTCACCCGCCGCGCCTCGACACTGCCACTCCCTCACCGCCCGCTCGTCTAATCCCTCTCAGCGTCATCCCACCGTCTGGCCGGGGCACTGCTGGAGCCGCACATGCAATAAGCGCACCAGGCGCACTCCCTCACAGGTGACACCACGCACACAGCGGCCTTCCCTCGCCCGCACGCACAATGGCCTCGCGCTTCAACGCCAGCAAGCTGTTCATCCGAACACGCTTCAACTACGAGAAGCTGCCCGGCGCCGACAGCCAGAGCTCCTCGCCGCTGCCGCTCTTCAGCAGCAAGTCATGGGGCAATTCGCGCGGCCGCCAGCCCTCGTGGGTCAACAAGGTGCAGCGCCCGCGCTTCTCCATGGCGCGCATCCTGACCCTGCTCGTCACCGTCGTCGTACTGGCGTCCATGCTCGGCGGCGGCATCTACCGGCGGCACAAGATGCACATGCAGCACGGCGGCGACGAGAGGAAACAGTACCACTGGGAGCACTACCCACGGTAAGCACTGCCACGTAACCCAGCGATGACGGTTGGATGACTGATTGCGCAGATTGACGGGTTTCTGGAACGGTGTTCGCACCCTCGTCCCCTACGGCGACTGGGTCTCTGAGCAGGACTTCGTCAAGTACTCGCAGAGCCCCAACCCCGAGGACAACATCAAGCCCAAGTGGCCGCACATGTCCAAGGACAACAAGGAGCCGCCGATGGACCCCGTCCCCTTCAACCCCTACCCCTTCGACTCCGAGGCCTACCTCAAGGACCACGACAAGGTCGAGACCTGCTATCTCGACGAGGACGAGAAGATCGACCTTCCTGACGTCTATGCCTACCCCGGTATCCCCCAGAACGCGACTGCTCCCTTCTTCGGCTCGTACGAGGAGCTCGGCATGAACGACAAGGTTTGCTTCGAGCGATTCGGCCGTCTCGGTCCATATGGCTACTCTTACTCTCGCGATGAAGGTGGCCTCGAGATGTCTGGCAAGTCTGAGAAGGCTGGCTCCGAGAAGATCTGGAGCTGGGAGAAGAAGGTCGACTACCGCAAGGTCAAGTGGGCTGATGCTCAGAAGCGCTGCCACGAGAAGAACATGCACCGCTTCAAGAAGAACGACACCGAGGCTGAGGGCGCCAGCCCCGCTAAGAAGAAGGTCCCTCGCCACGCCTACATTCTCCGTACCTGGACCGGCTACAAGTACAGCGACTACCAGATTCTTAGCCTGCGTGCAATGATCAACGAGCTTGCACTCAAGTCTGGCGGCGAGTACGATGTTCACTTCCTGATCCATGTCAAGGACGACAGTATCCCGATCTGGTCGTCTGAGGAGATCTACCAAAAGGTCATCGAGGACAATCTGCCCAAGGAGTTCTGGGGCATGGCTACTCTTTGGTCTGGTGCTCAGATGCAGATGTACTATCCTGAGCCCTTCCCCAACAATGTCTACAACCACGCAAAGGCGCCCGTTCACTCCGTCTACCGCAGTGCCCACTTTGCTCTGCAGTGGTTCTCGCAGGCTCGCCCCGAGTACGATTTCTACTGGAACTGGGAGATGGATCTCCGTCTTACCGGCCACTACTACGAGTTCAACACAAAGATTGGCGAGTTCGCCAAGAGGCAGCCTCGCAAGGGTCTGTGGGAGCGCTCTTCGCGCTACTACATCCCCGAGCTCCACGGCTCCTGGAAGAACTTCACAGAGATGGTCGAGGAGGAGCTCTACAACAGCGACGAGAAGCCTGTCTGGGGTCCTCCAAAGTTCGAGAACACTGGCATGCTTCCCAGTCCCCCTGAAACTGAGCCACCCACGTCCTATCTTCAGGACAACTACGAGTGGGGCGTTGGCGAGGAAGCCGACATCATCACCTTCAACCCCATCTTCGACCCAGCGAAGACCAACTGGGTCTTCCGTGACGACGTTACCGGCTACGATCTCGAGCTCCCTGAGCCCCCACGACGATGCGCTATCATCACTGTTGCACGACTCTCGAAGCGTCTCTTGGATCTGATGCACCGCGAGACGTACTTGATGAAGCACCACATGTTCCCCGAGATGTGGCCACCGACAGTTGCGTTCCACCACGGACTCAAGGCTGTCTACGCCAACCACCCTGTCTACTTTGACCACAACTGGCCGCTTGAGGCCCTCGACGGAACCTACAATAAGCCTCCCAAGCCAACAGACAGTGTCTTCGGTTGGGGTGAGCACAACCAGCTGGGCAACAGCTTCTACTACAACGCTGGCTTCTCGTCGGAGTGGTGGAGGAGATGGCTCGGCTCGCGGGAGAACGACAAAGGTGGTCCAGCTGAGGAAGAGGCTGGCTCCGGTCGTCTCTGCATGCGTCCAGCGCTGTTCCACCCCGTCAAGTATGAAAAGGGCTCCGAATGATCTTCACGCTTCTCCGAACTATCTGTTTAATCTGCGCTTCTTCCGTCCTCTTCTTAGCGCGGCTGCGCTTGCGATAGACTTTTGCGACACCTCAGCGCTATCACATCTTTCGACAGGCGCTTTCACATTGGGCGGCGTTCCATGGCGTATTCGCAATGATCTGATATCTAGCTTCCGGCACTGTACACCTTCATCTGGCCGACTATCGTTTTTCTTTATACCTTCTCCTCCCGCGCGCATACCTCGTTCTGCACATCAAAAGTTGAGGATGTAATTAGCCGAGTGGCATTTCCTTTGCAACCGGCGAGTTTTGAATTGGACTGATCGCTTTTGTTTTGGATCGAATGCGAGATTTGGCTGAGAGCCGAGAGAGCGCCCTTGGCCGGCGTATGGTTAATACGTGTCGATGATGAGAAGCCGCGCGCTCGCTGCGGCTTCGTTCTCAACTGAATCGCAACGCGCTGGTCGAGATTGGATGGTTGTAGACTATGAATCAATGGATATAATCACATTACTCTATATTCTTGGTGCTCACGCTTCCCCATCCCACTTTCACACTGTCGTTGCCAACGCTGGCCCTCTTATTTCCGAGTTGTCAGCTTCGAATAGCTTTCGTTTTCGAAAGCCATCGCCCTCTTCCACAAGCCTCGACAAAATGCCCCCAGGTCTCCATTCTTTCGCCTCATCTCCTCCCAGTACTCCGCGTCAGGTTCGTACCTGAACCCAGCACGCTCAGCCACCACCCCAGCCGCTGGTGTGGTACCGGGTATCAGCCTGACCTTATGGTACTCGTTCACTGATTCGCCATACGCATACTCGTCCGCTCTTCGGCAATACACAATGCGTACATGGACCCGGCGCCCTCCTTCCTGCACCAGATCAGCACCCGTCCAGCTCACGTCCCCACATTCACAAACGCACATGTCCACATCGTTGACCTCGCCAACAGCACCGCCGTCCATCACCATGTCCTCGTCCCCATCGTGCCGCACATGGGCATACATGCAGCTGCTCTCCAACTGCGGCCACTCGACCCACCACTTCTCGCCCGTCTGCCACCTGTACGCCTTCCCAGACGCAACTGCAGCGAGCAGCGAAGTAAGCGCGTGCGGCGCGTACCGCGCAACTGCACGGTTTGCGGGCTCTTGGATGGTGGCTTCGTCGCATGCGCCCACGGGGTAGGTGAGGCCGCTTGAAGCGTGTGAGGTCCTGCACTTTCCCGTTCTGGCGTCGGCCTGGTAGACGCCGCCGGTCTGCACGACGAAGTACCGCAGCGAGGGGAATGCGAGGAGGGCGTTTGTCAGGAAGCCCGAGGGATTGCTGCCACTGAGCACGGAGAGGGATGTGATGGCGCGCTTGTGAGGGGCTGGTAGATGAGCTGTGACATCGCAAAGGCCGGTGTATGTGGGTGACATGCAGGTGTGCAGGGGAAAGGTGTATGTCTTGAACGCCAGGATGTGCGCTTCGGAGTGGGCGCGTTTACATGTCGACAGGAGGCAGAGCTGATGTGGTGGTCGTGGAACTTGATGCTTTGTGAAGATTGATGTGTTGCGAGTGAAGACGTGTGTGTATATCTTGTTCCTGATTTCGGCTGGGAGACGGGTGAAGAAGGGGCTCTGACTTTGAGGGGATGATGGGATGCATGGATCGCAGTGGGAGCCACACATTATGAGATGGAATTGTTGGAAGCAGTTGATGATTTGCTTGAAGCGGTTGGTCCACCCCAAGTTATGTGTTGTTGGTGCCTGACGACGGGGAGCTATACCTGTCCTCTACGTTCTTTTGCTGCCTATTATTGGGGTAGTCTTAGGACACGCATGCTGCGGCCGTCAAGATCGGTGCCGGCCCCTCAGTCCACGTCGACCATGTTTAAGACGACACTTTGCATGTTGCTTAAGAGTGCGTGCCTGATCACTGTGCAGGTGATGATGGGATGGAGTTGCGGACTTAGCGAGTGACAGGATGCAGAAAGGGTCCACTCAGATCGTGGAGGGGCACTAGAACGTCATCGTCTCTCGATTAACGATAGCCACAACAGTCCTCGCCAGCACTTTTTCGAGATACTGCTCGCGCGCATAATCCGACGGCAGCTTGTATACGTGTATACGTTTTAAAATAGCTGAAGAACAGGCCGGACCAGATATTCCGGATTACATAAAGCGGTCATCATGCGGTTGCTCAAGTCGCAAATTGAGCAGAAGACGGGCTCTGGCTTCGTCACGCTGCTGCCAGAAGAGCCAGAAGACATGGTACATGCCCTTTTATTGCACGTAAATTCTGTCGCTGACCCTGCACAGTGGCACGCCTACAACCTAATCCAAGAGAATGACCGCATTCGCGCCAAAGCCGTCCGCCGGGTATCGAAGACTTCAGACGCCGGCTCAGTGAACTCGCAGCGCATAGCCATGGACCTCACCATCCAAGTTACACACACCGACTTCGATATCGGGTCAGGGCAGCTGCACGTCTCTGGCAAAGTCGCAGTCGAAAACGAGCACGTCAAGCTGGGCCAACACCACACACTCGACTTGGAACTCAACCGCAAATTCACACTCGAGAAAGCCGACGGCTGGGACAGCGTCGCGCTAGAACTGCTCAAGGAAGCCTCTGAGACTGAGCGACGGGCTGAGCTTTGGGCTGTCGTACTGGGCGAAGGCACAGCGAATATATGCATGATCACCGAGCATCAGACCATCCTCCGGCAACGCATCGAAGTCGCCGTACCGCGAAAACGCCGCGGCGGTGTCGACGGACACTCGAAGGGGATGGACAAATTCTTCTCCACCACGCTCTCCACACTGTTGCGCCAAATCGACCTTCCCGCCGCAACGGCCACGCAGTCCAAAACCCTGCCCTTGCTCCTCGCATCCCCCGGCTTCGTCGCCAACGCATTCCTCGCCTTCATCAAGGCAGAAGCCACCCGAACTACAAACAAGCCGCTGATGACCCTGATCCCGAACATTGTCGTTGCACATTCCTCCTCAGCGCACATACACAGTCTAAACGAAATTCTCTCCTCTCCCGCCATAACCACGAAGCTGTCTGACACAAAATATGCCCGCGAAACAGCGCTCATGGACAAGTTCCTCACGCTCATGCGTCTCGACGACGGTCGCGCGTGGTACGGACCCCGCGAGGTCGAGCGTGCAGTCGACAAAGGCGCAGTGGGGAGGGGAGGAGGTGTGTTATTGATTAGTAATAGTTTGTTCCGCGCGCAGAATGTGCGGCAGAGGAGGAGGTGGGTGGGTTTGGTGGATCGAGTTAGGGATATCGAGGGCGGAGAGGTCAGGGTGCTGAGTAGTCTGCATGAGAGTGGGAAGAGACTTGAGGGATTGGGCGGGGTGGCAGCGATTTTGACGTATCCGCTCGAGGATCTGGACGAGGAGGGTGAGGATGAAGGGGGCTTCGGGCAGGAGGAGGAGCAGGGCGATATGGTCATTTAGCGAGGGCTTGAGGCGTCGAAGATACCCCAGTAATCCATGAGCCGGTGTACAGAGGTCGTACGCATGCATAATCGCCTTCATTACGAGGCGTCTCACACTGATCCACTCTATACTTCGTCTCATGTGCTGGACAGACGTTCTTGGGTGTCTATTCTACCACCTCCTTCAACGACCGCGACCATTACGCACAGGCGTCAGTGGTAGTTGTTTCTTCGTACCGACACAAATCCTTATACCAGGACGACGGAGATATCCAGGTACACCGTAAGAGCGATGCGAACAGTGAATCCTTTGGAAGGCTTTATCTTCCTTTCGAAATCAAGCCCCAGCGAAGAAGCCAAGTGTATCACTGCTGATCATGCAGCAGACTCTTGGACCCGCTTCTGAGTGGTAGTGCCCTCGGTCTTGTTCCTGAGTTTGCCAACGTAGTTTTTTTGCTTGGGTCTTCGGTCACAATTAGCGAACAGAGGCATTCCACGTTCTTGTATGGCTCTTGTACCGTCTGATCTCGAACTCCATGGACGAAACTTCGTCGTCGGTATTTTGGCATTCCAAATTTAGTTTTAAGGCCCGTGAAACGAGGACGATCGAGAAAAGGCACATTGGTCCATTGCAATGATACCAGAGTCCTGACATCTATCTTGCACCTGAGTCTTACTGAATGTTCAAGCTAGATTACCACGACGACGCCCGTAGCTCTCTTCACTGAGTTCCTGCTTGGCGCCATTTGCACCTGCCAAACATCCTCACCCTGCTTTCTCTCACCCAGAAGTTACAAGCTACTCACTCACACTTGAGAAATTATCACAACACAATCTAACCCACCACTAAATTTCTCAGCCTCAACGTTGTACGCTACAACACACCTTGCCATGACCAATGCTCGTGCCCTGGCCGCACCAATAAACTAGGAATCTCGAAAGTGAATCCACGGCAACTCTTTCTACAGGGCGGACCTGTCTCAACAACAAATGCAAGCGCACCTGCCGACCCTTCGAAGCACGCTTGTCACGCTGCCGCCTGAATTGCGCAACGACATCTACAATGCTCTCTTCGAGCCTCAAAAACCGAACCATCTCGCGATGCTCCTCGAGCCTATCTGTATCACAGGTCGAAGTTCATTGTGGCTCTCGAACCGCACGATGACATTCACGGACTCATCGATGCTGCTAGAGACTGGCTGACCCGTATTGGTCGCAGTGCCCTGCACAGCCTTAAATGGCTTGTCTGCTGTGAAGGCATTCAATCTCTTGATGGAGAAATTGCATACCAAGCCTGAAATTCGAGAAGTCCTTCGTTGGTACCGGCTGTTGTCTACTGTCTTTTCGAATGATGGTGGCACGCCGGTCGATCTCGAAACACTGTTGCCAGGTCAAATATGCATCTGCTATCACCTTGATGTAAGCGATCAGTTCATCACGAGATCGATATTTCCGTGTATGCCTCTAATCTCGCAAACACTTTAGACCTGCCCGGTATCACAAAAAATCTGTCTTCATGTACATCAGTCACCCCCAACGACTTCGAGCTCAGGTCGGGTAGGAGAGTAACAATGAAATTGTCATCAATAAATGTACTATTCGTGGAATTATTCCATTCAAAGCGTTCCAGTTCCCCCTTGAACCTGTACAGAACAGTTTCCAACGTTCCACTCGCGATACGGTGGACATTTATCCTCACAAGCTGAAGTCATCATCCTCTTTACCTTCGGCTTCCCAAAACCCGAACATGTCTGGATGGACGCGCTCGATACAGCTCAAGGAACTGTGTAGATACCCAGAGCTCGAGAAGTGCGCTTCCAGCTCGAGCGGTTGGGCGATGAGCAGTCAACCACTCTTGTCTTCCTCCGCCGCCAGCTCCTCGCTTACGAAAATATGTATCCACTATCCCGAGCGTGTCGATGACCTTGTCTAGACCGTGTAGATAAACAGCATATGCAAGACTTTTGGTGCGAGTCTCGTGGCTCGAGATGGTAACACGATTGCTTTCAGTCTAGGGGGTAAGGACATGAAATGGAGTATGACAGATGGGGTGGACGGGTATCTCGACCAGCTGGTCAAGCTGGGTCAGAGCGATCGCGTGGAGCGTGCAGAAGACGGCGAGGATGGTTTTAATATGTGCAACAGACTTTGGACTACGTGAGGGACTTGCAAATGGACTGCCGAAGCAACGGCGATTCGCAGGGAGGAAGGGGTGGCTCCTGAGTCGGAAACCACAAGAAATGTGGGGCAAACATTTGACCGGAATTTCCTGTGCTGTGCACTGAACCCGACACAGTACGTTCAATCAGCAACGGGAAGCCATCCAGGAGGAAGTCAAGTTTAGGTGCAAGCTCGTATTCCTGCACTCCCACGCTCGTTTCCAATGATTGGACTTGCTATCATGCAAGTATAGCCAGAGCGACAACACATTCCCGCTTTACTCGCTTTACTCTCCATTGATCGCCTAGCAGACTTGTGTCGCTAAGCCACACAAAAGACCAGCATGTTTTCGCTTATCAGTCGTCCATCATCGCGACCTGATCACTCTTCTCGTCGTTGTTGGACTGATCGATACACAGAGCGTCGCTTCGTAGTGCTGAATCCAATCGAGGACCGAGAAGAGTTCTCTGAGATGTATGCAATTGATGTACAGTCGTCAGGTAGTCGTACAAAGTGGCATGCCCTGACAGGCGCTTCATCTCCGAAGAACCAGCCACGAAGCAGAATTAGCCCGAAGATTGTGTAAGGCCTCAGACATATAGATTGCACTGATATTCGCGTTGAGTCTTTGCGTGGCATATTGCTGCGGCGGGGAGCAGACAGTAGGGGCTTAGGCCCAAGCAGACGGTGATGAGGCGGATCGACTTCGTTGAGTGATCAAGAGGCTGATGCTTGAAGGCGTTCATTGCGTCGACTGAGGGCTTGATCGGCGATTAAGCTATACCAGGCATCTTCGCAAACTATGTGGCGGCTCGGAAGCATCACCGAAAGCGGCTGTGTGCATTACAGTGCTCGTGAAGATGAGCGCTAGGAAGTCTGAGGGTCGCAGCTGTGTGCTTTTGGCCGCAGAGTTTCACGACGGGCAGGGGTCAAGTTGCAAATGCCATGTCGACTCAACCTTCTGTGTGATATCGAGACCGCCCGACTCTGACGTGGATTGACACTGCTTTCGGACACAACATTGGTGCACCGAGCTTAAAGAGAGTGATACTACATTTGCGGAAGACCGGTCCTATGATGTCGTGAAGCTCCGTCTTCCAGAACCTCCTGCATACAGTGTGCACGATTGTATACAAACAATAATGAGAGCGTTCTCAAAGCACTGGACTCTTCAGGCTCTGAGTTGGACCGAGAGGGCGCGAATGCGGTGCAGAAGGGCCGACCCTCAGACACAGAGACGTCTTGGAGATCGATGCATGCGTCCAGGGTTCGTAGATCCGGCCCTACTTTGCCAAATTGATGGAATCTGGGGGCGGGAGCTGGGTTCGACGTTCAGCTCTCAGGTGAATTGCCGTCGCTCAAGTGACATGCCAGTTCGTCCCATGCTCTTCCCCCTTGGATGTACGTCGGGGCCAATGGAAAGATCCAACGATGTCATCGGGCACCTGCCTCAACAGAATCATACAACAACGATTATCGAAGAGCAGACCTGTCATCAAACTCTCAATTCAATATCGACCATATGGGGCCGCGGACTACTGCCGATGGGACGGCGGGAGGAACCTATGGCACAGCTGATGGATTCCTGCGGGAACGATCGACCACCACAAAGTTGCCCACAAGGCATCACGCCGGCGACTTAGTGAACCTTCGATTCTCAGTAATTGCGGCTCATGAATCAAGACCACTCCAAGGACCCTCTCTGTCAAACTTGATCTACGAGCGATGGCGTGCAGATGGAGTGGTCAGGTCACAATGTTACGAGTCGTGTACACTGCGAGAAAAAGACCGAGGGTCGTTCAGTCTAGCATCTGCGGTGCTCGAGCTGGATCTGGGGGTCAATGCCCGTCAGGGCTCGGCGCTTTTCACGGCGCCGGAGAGCAGCCCCGACGCCCTCGAGAGCTAACGGGTATGTGGCGCATTTTCCGCAGTGGAGTTCCTGGCGCAAGGCCAAGGGCCCAGCCGGGCAAGTACGGCGCCGTCTGCTCACTTCTCCTGCGATTTGACTTTTCCTAACTCGCAATGACAGCCAATTTCCCGATGAGGCGTCAGGCATCCAGTTGTATAATCGTACATCGAATGATTTTAGCTGGAGCAATAGTCAAGAATCGCGTCCGGCTCTGCTGATCCACGAACGAGTGCATGCGTAATGAGCGTATCCGTGACTCTCCAGGAGCATGAGAAGCTCGAGCAAAATGCGCGTCAAAATTGGAGGGTCTGGAGACGCCCCATCTTGGTCGTAGCAGCTGCATTAGGCAGTCTGATCTTGGGTCTTAATTGGCCAAGCCGAACCGCCAGACATATTCCTCGCCTTTCCCCCATCAATGGCGTGCAGAACATGCAGGCACGCTGTCGCCGTCTTCCGGATACGTGCCGCCTCATCATCGGGGAGGTGAGCCCGCAGCGAAGTTTCAACAGAGAGTCAGGAGCTGGGTAGGGCGACGAGTGCGGCTGCAAGTCGGTCGAGCGAGCATCCGAGAATGGTAAACTCGATTCATGAACATAAGACAGCGGACCAGAAGGTTTCGCGAAGCGGAGACACATGACGCGTTGCTCCAACATTCATACGTTTGCGGTCCAGGCAACGCCTGCTTTACTGATTAGCGTTCAATTGGCCATCTAAGATTACGGTCCTTTGCAGCAACATTCGCGATGCAAGCTGCAGCGAATTTCTGAATGTCATTGGATTTCTAGATGCGGTTCTTTGTGGCCCCAAACCCTGGAGAAAAGTTGCGTTAGTGTCTGATCGACGTCAAGCGAGAGGACCATAGGAGCCCTACGCCCAATTACGCAAGAGTCCAGCACTTTGGAATGTTCCGTGTCGGTTGGGCGCCGTTGTCTGTGCAGTGCATGGATGATGAGATGACATTCCAGATTTTCCTCAATCCGTTCGCACTGTACCGAGGTTTGAAGATGAGGGGCAAAGCATAATTCTCGGGAAGTCAGGTCTCACCGACCAGATGGTGCAGCATCGCAGCGTTCATGCCACCTTGCCTGCGGCAAGTCTGACGCCGAGCCTGGGGCATGATGTGTGTCTCTATGGTACCTTTCGGAAGCGGACGCTGTCAGTCGGAGCCTCAAATCGGCGTCCAGTGAATTGCCACGGAGCAAGAGTCCATGGACTGTCTGAAACCACTTCCATGCTAGAGGTCCACTTCCTCGTGGCAAGTGGGTGGCGGGCTTCTAGCGAGAGTGCAGGGACGCACCAGATCTCCAGCTGAATGGATGCTAACAGCGGCAGCGCGCGCCGTATGCATGCAAGCAGCCAGCAAATGTCAAACACTATTTTGTGTACTTCGAGTCAGTAGCACCCCTTCGGCAGATCCCACAAGAGGCAAATTCCCCTTTTATTGGGCCTCCGAGATATATACGCCAGTGAAGGTCGTCTGCTCCGTCTGGCACCTTGTGCTCTCCCACCCCGAAGCTCGTTGATTGAGCAGAGGACACCATGTCGGCAACCGTCGAGGACTTCCAGCTTGCTGCAGTGGCAGCAGGCTTCACAATTGGATTCGGGTTTCTCACAGTATGGGAGGCTATTCAGCAGACACGTAGGAATCGCAACCCGCTGAGGTCCATTTACATCTACATGCTGTGGGGTGAGATTCTGGTGAATGTTTGCATTGGCGTTGTGGGTTGGCTTTTCCTGACAGGTACACTGGGTCCCACGTAAGACACCTCGATTACTGGCGTTGAGTATTGTATGCTAATATCCAGATAGTGTGCCGGTCCTATTCTTCATTCTCCTCTTCTGGGTCTTCCAGATCCAACTGCTCATGCAAATCATCATCAACCGTATCGCACTCATCGCTGAACACCGCAATACTGTCCGGAACATCAAGTGGGGGACTGTTATCGTCATCTCTGCCATCAACATCGCCGTCTTCTGTATCTGGATTCCTGCGCACGTCGTACCACCCCATCCAATTTTCGTTAAGATCAACAATGTCTGGGATAAGATCTCGAAGGTTCTCATCCTCATCGTGGATGCCGGCCTCAACTGGTACTTCTTGCGCATCGTCAAGATCAGACTTGTCGATCAAGTCGGTCTGACAAAGTACAAGCCGCTCGTGAGCTTCAACGCAAAACTCATGATCGTCTCTATCGCTATGGACGTAAGTAACAGTTCCACTGCTGTCGAAAACTACGTGCTAACATCAGTAGGGCCTCCTCATTGGTCTTATGTTCCTCAAGAACCAAGTGGTATACATTCAGTTCCACCCGGTCGTCTACATGGTCAAGCTCAACATTGAGATGTCCATGGCTTCCCTGATTGTACGCCTTGCCAAGGGCAAGACCGAGAATGATGCCGATCCCGAGGAATTCGGCAGCTCTACTGGCCCATCGAATTCGCAGTCAGATCGACGCTCCAAAGCAAAGCCGAACCAATTCCAGTCGTTCCAGTTGACCTCCGCGAAAGGCCCAGGAAGGAGCAAGATTCACAGCCGAAACGACAGTGACGAGAGCTTGGGACAGATCCATCGTACAACAGAACTGAACGTTGTGGTGGAGCATGTGGGCGTGGACAAGCTGAAGGAGAGCAGCGAAGGCAGCTCCAGGAGTAGTCACGAGACACCGCATAGCATGTTCGGTGATGAGACGCCGTTGCACAAAAATGGCCACATACGGATAACCGGAAAGGCTTTGTAATGTTTCCTTTGTTTCTTCGAAAATACCACGGTACACGAAGTACATGTTCAATTCATAACGACAGTCAATACTTCATCTTTATTACTTGTAGTGCGCATTCCAGTCTAGTCGTGACTGACAGTAGGATCCCACGCACACGGCTCGTAGACGCCGGTCTCCAGAGTCTTCATGTCCTCCGCAGAAAGCTCAAAGTCATAAACATTGGCGTTCTCTTCGATCCTAGACTTGGTCACAGACTTTGGAAGAGGAATGAAACCCTGTTTGCCGAGTCAGTCTTATTCCACTTCTGGCATGGCATAGCAAGCTCACCTTCTGTAGACTCCACCTGATCAAAACCTGACTTGGCGTCTTTCGGTACTTCTTCGCTAAAGGAGCCAAGAGAGGATCATCATTTCTTGTCGCCCTCACAATCGGACAGTAGGCTTCGCACAGGACGCCTCTTTGTTTACACCAATTAACGATGTCTGGTCTCGCGAGCCATGGGTGTAGCTCCACTTGATTGATGCTGATCACGCCACCTTTGCCCTTCCCCTGACTGCGCTCTGTCTTTTCGATGTACGTCTCGAGTTCGTCGAGATGGTGCACGCCGTAGTTGCTTACACCAATACTTCTGATCTTGCCAGCTTCCACACCCTCAACAAGCGCTTTCCATGCGCCAATGCGGTTCTCTTTGCCTCCATAAGGAGAGTGCAGGAGGTACAGATCTACGTAGTCGAAACCAGTGGTCGTCAGAGTATTCTCAATATGATTCTTCGAGTTCTCGTAGTTCATGTCCTTTGGAGGAATCTTTGTTGTGAAGAACAGCTCCTCTCTTGCGATGCCACTAGCCTTCATGCCCTCGGCAGATGGCTGCTCATTGCGATATGCGACTGCGGAGTCAACATGGCGGTACCTGTTCTTGAGCGCATGCTTGACGACCTCCGCACACTCAGCAGCGGGTGTCTGGTATACACCGTAGCCTAGTGCTGGAATCTCATAGCCTGATGGGATACGGTACTTGGTATTGATGGACAGAGTCGACATGTTTGCGACGGGTAAGGATGACGTCGTATTGATTTTGCGCACCACAGGAGCGTCAGGAATGGGAAAGTGAGCTCGCAGATGAATGATTCTTGAGAGCGTAGTGTTTCTCAACGCGAGCATAACGACATGTAACTTGGGTTTGGGAGTGCTACTTGTATGGTTCACATGCTGTAGTTTGGGTGGAGAACGGCAGGTGCTAGCGGAGATAAGCGCCCGGAGACAGTCTGGAAGCACCCCTCGAAAAGGCCTCTCGGATCTGCGACACCAAACTTGCGGTTACCAACCTCATCGGAGCCGTATCGTCCTCCGACATGTCCGGACACCAATTTGAGGATCTGTGATAGATTGCGACAGCACAACGCGCGCTACCGGATTGTGGACAGTGCGATAATCACTTCGTTGGCTTGTTGCAAAACTGTCTTCAAGTTCAGCGCGACTGATTGTTCGACACTATGCGTTCACAGATGTTGACTCACTCCTGAACAATTGTCGCGATAGCATGCACCCCCGTATCATCGCTATGGAAAGACGCGTTGCTGAACCATCTGTCGCAAGATCTATAGCCACCATATAAGAAATTTGCGGCACGCCTGACAGCACCAACCTGTCAGGCAACAACATTTTATTATGGCCCGATGCGCGCCACGAGCATCATACGTAAAGGAAGACACGTTGATCGTGCGCAATCCTCGAATTTGTCCCATCTAGTAAGAACAGAGGCTGCTGCAAACGAAGCCTGCATATCCACCCATCCTGCGCCTTTGCTTTCTGGTAGGCTTGCTCACCTCGATCCCAGCTCTGGTATGTTCGGAATCGTAGATCGACCCCGACGAGTTTTCACTTCGTCTACCACAATCATCAAAAGACAATAGAGCTCTCTTGGGTGAAGACGAATATGATGAGCCCGTCTGGACGCCCTCAGACCCTTCCCCGCTTGCAATACACGCTGAACTTACATGCGCTTATGGCCCAACCTGCTGCCGTTTCAACAACATCAGTACCATCCATTCAGCCCTTGTTCATTTTCCAGCGTCGAGTAAATTGACCTGTACATGGCAGATGAATGGTGTGAGGACAATCAAATGAAGCTCTCCGATCACAACGCTGCCAATCATCAACGAAGCAAGGTATCCAGCCTTAAAAGAGTTGGTGCTTAATGGATATCGGTTCGGTGGGCCTTGGGCTGAAGAGCCACAAGAGGGTCCTGTAGTGTACAGGGGGGACGATTGAGGTACGACAGGTCCGGTCTTCTCGTGCAGGAACTGAGACTAGAGAGTGCACAGCAGACAGCTCATACCAGGTCGGCGGCTTTATTGGAAGTCATGAATTTGGGGAGACTTGAAGAGCTAGGCATCAATTGGGGGCACAATCCCGAGCATGTCTTAACACAAAGACTGGCTGAAAGCGGCAGACTGAAGAACTTAAAGAACCTAGACATCACGAGGATGAAACGGCATCACGAGGTTGGACTTTGTGGAAGCGCTAGACAACACTACACTGACGGAGCTGAGGGGGGTCGGCCAGACACCAGAGGGCAAGCTAAAAAGCATACTCGCGCACCAAGGCCAATCGCTTCGAAGACTAGAGTACCGCTGTGACCAAGCCATATGTCCCGAATTCCCTCAATCTTTCAACCGCTACATGTTTCCAGCTCATGCACCAAAGGTGAAGCATATCAGCATCAACATACCGTGAAATGGTTCCTTGCCAGTCGACGACTTGGAAGCATTAGTCAGTATGCCCAATCTGCAAACTGCTGATGTCTTTTTCCGAATGCAAAGTAATTGCCACGCAAGAGAGCCTCGGTATTGTACCCAACTGCATGTGGTCGGAGGAAAAGGACGACTCGAAGTATTGCAACGGCACTGCTAGATACCAGCTGCCATAGATCAACCGCGCCACCGCCAAAGGTGTCTTTGACATTATTTGATACCACAAGCATAGCGAGGAGATGCAAAATGTTACGCTATAGATGGGGGGCTGGATGCCGGTGGCATGTGGAGGGTCTCTCATGTCGTGACGAAGGGTTGAGGTGACTTGCGCTGCTGAAGACGCTAAAGCAGTCTGCAAGGCAGAAGGTCGTCTCTACTACAGAGGCCTCTGAGTCCTAGACGACTGGAAACTAGAATATGCACTAAAGCGTCAGGAGCCTGGGGTCGGGCTCACCGATGAGCAGCTATGGGAGGCATGGGAACGGATTGATAGAGCAGAGCTGGACGAGTGGTCTACAGAGCGAATGTAGAAAAGAATCAGGAGGATGAAGGAGGAGGAAGCCAGGAATTCGTTCTGGAGGCGGATATCTCCGAGGTTCTACGCATGGTTCAACACCCCGCTTGCCTTTCCGTAGATTACACGTATTGGAGACTCGCACTCTGCAAGTCTCCCTTGACGACACTATCCACCTTGATCGAGAGAAATAACAGATGCCAAGCGTAAGAGAGTCTGGACCCACGCAACACAAGCCATACGATACGCCTGACATTGATCCAGAAAACTACTTTCTACAACGTGTACTCGACTCCAGGCATCTAAAAGTTGCCGTTGTAGAAATCGACGCGCTCTAGATTCGATTCCAAGAAGACACCCTTCCAAAACACGCTCGCAAACCTACAAGACCTTTTCAGTCGCTGAGGGCGCCCGTCGCAAACATCGAGCTATTCAAATTTGAAACGCCAGTTAATGCTAATGGGCTGGATACTACGTCTCACGGTGATCGCATACTATCTACTCGGACTCGCCATGATTGCGTATGGCACCGGCGACGTCAGAGGTCCCGCATGGACCCCCAATTTACCATGCCCAAAATCGATCTCTGCACGCATCGGCACTTCAGGCGGGGACTGGTGTGCGGTTGCGCCCGATAGCGCTTACTGTCGCTTTCCAAACACCACGATCATCCACTCAGCCCTAGTTCACTGTCCCGCTGCCGAGGCGTTAGATATCTGGTTCGAAGTCGGAGGGTGTACTGGGCCAGAAGTCGATCGATGGAACCTGCCTATCGAGCTTCTGCAAGAAGGTCGGAAGTACCCACCACTCAAGAGTTTGAAGTTGGATGGATACTCATTCGGTGGTCTGTGGGAGAGACTCGAGGAAGAGTCTGTAGAAGCAACGGAACTCAAGCTGTACGATGACGAGTGGGATGGTTATGGGCAATGGGACCCAAATGGGTGGATCGATAAGAGGAATGCAAGGATGGAGGAAGAATGGAAAAAAACACGGCAAGACCAAGACCAACCTGGATATGTGGATCGACGTCATGTATTGGAACCAGCTTGAAGAGCTGAGTATCAACGCTGCAAGAAGCGAAATGGTGGAACTCGCATCCAAGCTACCACAGCGCCTTATATCCTTGAAGACTCTGGATCTGACTTCATTCCCTTTCATTCAGGGCTTGAAAGAGCGCTGGAGAAGCTGAGGTGGGTTGGCATAACAAAGAAAGGGCCAGTGGAGCAAATCCTTTCGCTTCAGGGCAAGAGTTTAAAAAGTATGGAATATAGGTGCGATGAGGCTTCATGCTCAGACTGGCCGCAGCACGTCAACATATCTACTATCGTGGGTCTGGCAGCAGAACCGAAGCACATCAGCCTCGGGATGTCGCGCGTCAACGGCACATGGCCGTTCAAGGATCTTGGAAACTTGGCCAGTATACCCTCGCTCACGTCCGCGGATCTGTACTTCCGCCTACTTTCTGACTGCGAAATGTACGGGCAGTATCCCGGTGGCTGTGTTCATTGTGGAAATGCGTATCGAGAGTGGGCGAATGAGAATCGGAGAACGGGGCATTGCCAGGGGGACCAGAGATACGCCTCGCCTTTACTGAACGCTACGACTGCGCAGGAGATGTTTGCATACCTGCGCTCCAACAAAGTCGGTACCAGGCTCAAAGAGATTATATTCAGGGCTGGTGACTGGCATGGGCCGTACGATGGGCCGCTGCGTTCGGAGAGATTTCTTGATGGTCAGCAAGTAACGGTGGCCTGCAAGTCCGATGATGGTCAGGATTTGTGCGAATTCATTGGAAGTTGAAGTACCTTGACTTATTATTGAAAGAACAGGCAGAAGAGAAACTGCACAAGCGTCTTGGTACGACACGGAGTGGAAAGATAGTAAAGAGTGTGAGTTATAGAAAACCTAGGACGAGGCATGTGTACCAATTTGAGCTACTTGCTCTTCTGCATCAAACTCGCTGATATGATGTCCGCGCTGTACTTCATTGAAGGTTATTCGTAAACTCAGCCAGAGTGTCATCGCTTGGTCCCATGTCGCGCAAGCCTCGCAAGACGTCTGTTATGTGATCCTTCGCAGACACTACTACTAGCCTCCATCTTGCCGACTCGGCCATCCTTTAATTTGTCTCAGGGTCTGTGTTCCTAATGCAACATGTTGTGCTGTCATCTTGAGTAAATATCGTGTATTGTGTGCACCCGCTCTCGTCCATCATGGCAGTCGGCGGACGAGAGAAGAGCCTTCCTGGAACCTGGCGAGCAGAATGCTTTTAGAATTGGGAATGAACGTACGCGCAGCTCCCATAGACAGAAGGTGGAGACGCTCTCACACCGCACTTGGACCTCTACAATCCTGCCCAAGCCGAGAGTGGCGGTCACAGAGACGGTAGGATGAATTTGATTTCCCTTTAGAAGATCCTGACTTTCCGTTCCCCAAAAAACGATTTGGTCTGGAAAGATGAGACGAATCATAGATTGAAGGTAATAGATCCAACTTTCCAGGACCATAAACTTTTTGGAAAACGTGGCTGTATCCTTGCAACCCATACGCATGATGTATTGATAGCCGTACACGTCATCAGACATGCGCTGTCGTAAGCCATTCGATGTTTGCGAGAGCGCTGACAGCCTCTGCGAGACACACATTGTGTCCATATCGAAGATGAGAGACAATGCGATATGACAATACGCCAAACGTGATCAGGTCATATCATCTTCCAGTAGGTAGTTTGGTCGCGAGACCATTGACCACCCTTAGAGATCTTGTATCAAACCACAGGTCTTCCACCACCATCTGTAGCCTCGCTGTGGCTCATTGTCAATCGTAATTCGACCTACACCGAGTCCTTCTCGGACGAGTCAATGATGACACTGTGCAAAGAGCTGTGGCAACGTAAGTGTAGGTCCAGAGGTCAGAAGGTAGCTCTGCTCTGATGCTCAGGGAGGCAAAGATCTTGTTGTAATTTGTACATATGTCTTCAGAACGGTGGTGTACCCGAGAGCTTGGACTCGAGAAAGACAAGCGTAACTTTGGGGCCTAATATCAAACTCACCTCGAAATAGTTGGGAAAAGGTGAGGTCCCCTTCATCATCGTGCAACCCAGAGCTGATTCCGAGACTTCTGATGATTGCGTGGTCGTGTCCAAGGCTTCTTAGCCAGATCCCCAGCAGTATCCAAAGAGAATTTGTATCCACCATCGCCCTCATCACGCAACAGAAAAATGTTCCGCACGTAGATGAAGGAGGAGGCCTCGCTGATAGATCTGTTGGCAAGAGGAGAGCAGATACGCGTGCAGAGGAGAAGCTGAGCTGACGACGGCGTCGAAGATGTCCGGCTTCAAATGTATGGGATAATTCTGTGCGCATCGAAGACAGACTCTAGTATTGACTGGCGACTGAAGATTCTGCGTCTGCATACCTCTTGTGGGTCCTGGAGGGATGTAATCTGTAGCTCCTTGCTCACGCATTGTAGGAACGGACCGATATCGAACTGTGCAAGCGTGCGAGTACATGATCCGATCTACATTGAGCGACCTTCAACGCATAGCTGCCTCACGAGTTCTCCATATCGCCTGATTTTTTTTCCAACGCGCACCTGCCTCACCTCGTCACCGCAGCTCCTCGAGTCTCCTCTCCTCCACCTCCTCCGGCACAACATACGGCGCATTCTGCCTAGGTAGATACCCGGGACAAATGCCGTCCGCTTCAGGCCTGAACATCTTCAGCCGCAGCGCCGCAGCCAGCACCTTAGCCTGCATGATGCCGAACTCCCTCTCGAACCTCCCAAGACACCTGATGATGAACTCCTGCGCCGGCCGTTCAGCAGTCGGCATCGAGCCCGCGATGTACAGCGCCCATAGCGTCGAGTGGCCGCCCGAGATACGCACGACAGGGAGACGGTCTGTGATGCTGCAGTCCGAGACGAGGGAGGGGTCGGCGGGCATGCGCTCGTTGCGGAAGTTCTCGAAGAAAAGTTTGTGAGGTCTGGAGAAGGGGGCTTTTGGTGAGTAGGATCGCGGATCTGTGTCGAAGGCTGGGCCGGCAATAGAATCTGGTGATGAAAAATCCTCCAATAAAATACTAGTCGGTGAGGGAAGGGGCGTTGGGTACGCGTCTGGAGGTGGAGCGATCTTGGGTACATCGTGGAGGAACTGAGGCGCGCTTGCCAGTATGTCGGACTGTACTTTCTTCAAAGTCTCGATGCTCCTCGCAAGTTGCTGAACGTGCTGAGCGCCAGTGAACACTGGAGGCGAAGTCGCAAGGCCGGCGAGGATGGTGTTGCGGATGATGTCGTGGATGTAGATTGTGGTATATCGCACCCAGTTCCAGGTCTGCGCTGTAGCATGGCTAGGGTAGATGTGATAAGTCGAACCGTAGACGAAAGGGGTTGACTCTGTCAGCGGAACCACCTCGTAGCCCCATTCTGACCCTGCGTGCTCGAAGACGTTCTCTGCCACATAATTAAGCTCCAGAGCGCGGTCCAGAATGCTCTGCAAACTCATTGCTGTGCTGCCCATGATATCTGCTCGGAGATTGACGACATCTTGTTGCAGAAAGAAGAAGCGGTTCCTTGGGTCTCTGGCGTCATGATGTTTCTTGATCTCCTCGTTCATTTCCTGCACGTAGGGCGGCAACGCAGTGCCGTCAGCTAAACAGTTCATTGTAAGGAGCCCGATGGCATGCAGATACATGCGGCGGCCTGCTGGCGATGCAAATTGGTTCATGCCTCGTACTTTCACAAGTGATGCAGCTCCAGCGACATGCTCACCCCAAGCATGGAGGGTGTATTCGTTAGAGGTGGCTTCAAAAAGACCCAGCAGAGTGATGGCTAGTAATGTTGTGTCAGAGGTAACATCTTCAGGGTGGACCAAGGCGTTGTTTGTCATCTTGATGGCGTCGAGGTACCATCTTGTAGCCTTGCCTTTAAGCGCAGTGTCCTGGTAGATGTTTGCTACTCCGGCGAGGCCAAGAGCGGTCATCGATGTTGCAACGAGAGGATGGAAGCCGTTGGTAGCCAAATGCTTGTTGTAAGCATCAGATTGAATCGACGGCTGGTCCAGGCCGATGGCATAATGCGACATGAAGTAGGCGATACCTTGGTCGATCAAAGGTGCTATCAAGAGGATGCCTGGTGACTCCTTTCCGAAGCCGGGCCCGGTGTATGCATCCTGGGCTACAAGGGGTGACGGAATCAGTTCATCTGAGCTCGTCGAAGAAGCCCTGCTGTTCGCATGTCTTGCATCTCTTAGCGCAATAGCCTTTGCTTTTGCTTTCTTTGCCTTTACTTCGGTCCTGGCTGTCTCGTCGTGAAAGAAGACATCGACATTTCTATCATATCCTGGGCACTGTATCCTAGCTCTTGCGCACTTCTGACATGCTCCAGGAGTTTCGTCGCACTGTGATCATGTCAGTCGTGATTGGTTCCGACTGATATGATAATGAGAATGGAGCAATGCTGCTCACCTTGACTTTCCGCTCACGGCAGTTCTTGCAGCCTGTTGAAGGTCGGCCGCGGTACACCATGGTGGGGATCGTCGCGATGGTCACTCGTATAGGATATTGCGGGCATGTTTCTTGCGACAGTGGGATGTTGGAGGGCGTTGAGCGTACTGTGGAGATGATGTGTGGCTGAAGGTTGACGAAGCGGGACGCCTGATGGGGCGCGCAATCGGGCCGCCCAAGCAAGTGGTTCACAAATTCCGAAGCACTAAACACCACCGACGCGAACGTTTTAAATCTTCACCAGAGGTGCAATTGGCAGTACTGTTCTCACAAAAAGGGATGTCAGACGAGTTGGCCTTTTCACCAGACACATCAGGCGCCATAACGCTACCAGACATGTCCGCAAGCAGGTCGGAGTTGTGTCGGGTGCATCTGGCAGACAACTGGAAAGCCGACCATAGCATCAGCAAGACGCAGGGTTTCGTCAAACTTTGATCCGCACAGAAGCTCTGGGGTCCTATTTGTTTTGCTGCGCGCCGAGATTTGCTGCATACCCGTGGACCTGCATATGCGCGCCGCATCACATCTGGCACTCTGCAACATGTGAGTGTAGCTTCTGCATTGTTACTATGTCTATGACGGCTGCAGGTTTGCAGCATTGACTCTGTCAGCTAGAAATTACTGGCCATCGTGCAGGAGCCGAACGGCATTCGAACGATAAAGCTCGTATCCGGCATACGGTCCTCCGAACTTTGTTGCTGCGATTTTCAGCACTCCGTCCGTGAGATTCACTGGTAACTTACTGCGAGATGTTCTGTAGGTTAACCAGGCGATGTAGAGTGAAGCGCTGGCAACGAAAACGTTGATGACATTGATGACGAGGTTGGTGATATCGCCGGCGTTAGGCTGCCAAACGGTGTTGGCAGTGATTGGTGTGGTACAATTCATGTTGCTCATTCTGACAGTCGTACGCTGGCTACAATGTTCCGTGCTGAACAGATACGAGGGGTGACACGAGTTGAGAGCTTCAATTGACTGTTGCAAGCTCGAACCTTATACACACGCGCATGCAAAAAGGCACACCAAAGCGAGAGCTTTCATGTACTTTGTAGACCCAATCGCGCATGGAAAGCACAGAGCTCGACGCTCGTCGAATTGCCATGATCTGTTGTCAGAATCTGCGATGTTTTCATGGACTTTCTCTGAGTAGTGAAGAACGTTGTCGGAGCGTTATACACGGACGACTGCCATGGTTGGTTTGGTGCGGCCTGGTCTGGGGCTTGCCCCACTAAAAAAGTTTGGCAATGAATCGAGTCCCTCCAGCATCCATTCCCTATCTCCACGAGCGCTGAAGCCTGCTCACATGTCTTCAAGTGCGTAGTCACTTGAAAGGCTAGCACATACAGTGTCTATGCCTTGGAGCATGCAATTCTAGGGTCAACGCATCACCAACAGTGGGCAGTCAGCCAGCCCTGAGCCACACTGTCCGCTGACAAGGGTGTCTGCGGGCGGTGACGCAACCGCGACCATATCACTTATCGATAAAGCTGTGGTGGAGCGATTGGCAGCAGTTTAGCAGGCGGGCACACGACTTTGACGGACGGCGACTTCGATGGACCTCATCCAGCTAGCACGAAGGCCTCGGAAAGACTGGTATTCTAGTGCTCACTTTTGTGCAGATTGACGATGTTTTGCTCGAGCGAAGCGTGGAGACTAAGCGCAGCAGAGAGACACGCGACAGGCGCATGGTTCCACAGTAGCTCCTGTCAACACAAGCACCAGCCTTCCGAGCTGTCAACGCCAATTGCGACCACAGCCCTTGGGTGCGCGCCAGTTGATCAATCTTGAACGAGCTTCCGGAACTGTTTCTGCTCGAGCACAGCTATTCTTGATAGGTTGAGCACAGGGCTGCCCGCTAGGTGGATTGTTAGCGCCAAATTGGTTCGTGGACTGAAGAAAGCGACCCAAAAGGCGCCTCTTTCTTGACCTGTCCACCCGCCTTTTTGCCTTACGTGCACGATTCTTCGACCTTCATTCTATATTCTCATTCTTAACTACAACACTCGTTTGCAACGATTCATTCACTACCTTTTTTCACCCCTAGCTGCACCCACTCGTTGTTCCACTACCCCAACCCTGCGATACCGATCGGCCGAACCAGGGGTCTTTGCCGTCTGAACAATGTCGCACACTCCTTCGACGATTGGTCAAGTTCAGCGAGGTTCCATCAAGCTGCTGTGGGAGGCAGGTGTTCTTGTTCTACAAAACAATGGCACCGTCTCCATGGTCTCTCCGACGGACATTTTCCAGGACAAGAAAGAATGCAAGCGCCTCTGTCGACTCCTGCGCAATGCCGCTCCAATCGCCAAAGGCAACCTTTCCGTCCTGATTCTCGACTTTGGTAAATCCACTCACCAGCCCTACATGGCGCACGTTATTTACGAACACCAGAACTTGGCATTCAGCCCGACTTCAATGCCTCCGGTGCTGTTCCCAGCACCGCCGGACATGCGTCCACGTCTTACCACGACAACGCCCCGAGCGCCGGACCACCCCTCGAGCAATGGCCCGCGGACCCGCAGGCCGCGAGCGCACCGAGCACCTGCAAGAACAAGCGTGGCTCTGACGGAGACCTGTATGCGTTCGCTGGCCCATCCTCGCCAAAGCGACCTCGCAGCACAGCGCCGACGGACCACGGAACCAGGCCATCAACGGCCACACCAGCGGCAGAAGCGTCCAGAAAAAGCCATCGGGTCACTGTATCGGCAGGCGGGACAAGGCGTGCCCCAAGTACGCGAAGAAAACAGTCGCGCAGCCCAATGTCTTCAAGGACCACTTCAAAGAAAAGTGCATGCCCAGCTACGAGGTCAAGGACCACGCCGGCGTGAGGACTGGCTTCCGCTGTCGATGCGGGGAGGAGTTTGAAACGGGCTTCACCGAGGAAGAACGGTTCGCGGGACATGTGTGGTTGGAGCATGTCATCGAGCAGCCCGCTTCTACGCCGTCCCCAATGCTCTGAGAGCACTGGCTCCCGTTGTTCGTTTCGCTTCTATACGCTCTTTTTACGTACGGTCACCGTGCATGTTGTAACGACTTAACGATTTAATGATAAAAGCATACAAGCGTTTGTAGATATAAACCTAGACATAATGACAGAACACCTCTCTCGCTTGGACCCTACTTTCCGGCAGTCACACGCAACGCAGTGTAGTCAAGATGTACATTGCGGCAGCTCAATCACTGATCAAAGTCGAAATGTAATGTGTATCCCGTCCCACCCATTGCACTAAACCCCCCACCCACAGCACCACCATCCTCGTTCGCGTCAACATTGACCGTCGTGCTCCCCGCCTCGCTGGGCTCAGGGTCGTTGAAAAGTATCACAAACGGCCGTGGTATCCCATACTTCTCCAGCTCCTTCCTGGCCCTCTCCATCCCACGCTTCAGGTGCTTCTGACTGACCCTGAAGAGCGTACTAACATCGGCCATCTCCTCGCCCTCGTAGTCCTTCAGCTCCTCGTGCCACCTCTCGATATCGGCTTTCATCTTGTACAGCGCGATGCCCGTGCGGACGTAGATCAGACCGACGTCGTCGCCACCAACGAGATCGGCGAGCAGGTGCTCGAACTCCGTGTCCATGGTGTCAGTCATGATGCGCACGCTGCGCATGCCCCAGAAGGCGGCTTCGCCCCAGTTGCGCTGTGTCAGGAGGACGGCGAGCATGCGCGAGACAAGCTTGAGACGCAGAATGACGCGAACCATCATGCCTGTTTGGCCGGCATATGTTCCGTTTGTGATCTGCGCGTGGAAGAACGTGTCCGCCAGAACTCGTCTCGTCCGGCCCTCGATCAGGATGTGTATTGCGTGGAAAGCAGCTTTGTACGACTGCAGCGCGTCTTCGGCACCCTCTTCTCCTCTCGCAAGATGTGCGTCGCCCTGGAACAGCAGCTTTGTAGCTGATTCGCAGCTGTCTTGGAGAGTCGGTGGAGGAACAGCCATAGCGGCGCGAAGTTCGCGCTCGACGGTCTTGTTGAAACCCTCGATTTCCATGCTGTACAGCCCCTTGACTTGGCTAAAAGGCAGGAGCAGCTTTCGTTGCAGCGCCAACGGTATATCTTTCTCGTCGCCCTCGTCCACATCGTCCATATCAGGGTCTCTCAATATGAAGGCAGTCGATAGCCGGTCGTTCAGCATGGGGTAGCTGAGGGCCGAGTAGTACCATGTTTGCGTGAAGAGATGCAGATCTTCGAGAAGCAGAACGACGGTGTGCTCGGGTACGGCTTGGTGGAAGGGAGCGGTGATCTGAATGAGCGCGTGGTGGTCTTTGTGGAAGTCGGCTTGAAGGTCGGTACATATTATAGGCACGAGGCCTTCAGACGATATGTGATTCACTAGCACTCGTTCAATCAGAAAAGCTCTTGGGGTTGAGGCCTTGCAGCAGGAACAGAGGGTCGATCGACGACAGCCACGGTTAGACAGATATACTCTTAGCTCGAAGCCCCTGAGCTCGAATACCCTGAGCTCGAATACCCCGAGCTCGAAGACCCTGAGAGCAGTGTATCTGGTGCTTCATAGACCCTCATCTATAGAACCTCTTCAAGGCGCATGCAGCTCACCTGTCCTGAAGGCCCTGCGTCTGAAAAAGAAAGCACACATACCAGCGCTAGGCCAGGGCGTCCCAATCTTGACCGTCCTGACCTCTCTCCTCCACACTTTCTTCGACTCCTTCGCAATCTGCCTGCACGTTCTCTGCAACCTGAGGTCGAAATCGTACACGCCACCGTAGAAGCCCTGGCTCTCGAGTTCGGTCGACTTGCGCAGACGATCCGCAGGCTTGAAGTACAGCGAGTAGACCTGCTCGCGCAGTTCGAGGGGTAGGTCGAGGAAGCGGAAGGGCGCGGTCGGCGCAGCGTCCGATGTTGGCGACGGCGGCGCGAAGCATGGAAGCGGCGGGCGAGACTCGGGGGATTCGGATGCCATGTCGCGGTACGGCCGATGGCGCAGGTGGGCGAGGAGTGGAATCGAGTGGAACTGGAACATGTGCAGCTGCAGTGCAATAATGGCGCGCAGAAAGCGCGGTACCGGAGACGCATCGTGAGACCGTGGATCGAGAGATCACCGGACGAACAGCGAGCGAACTATTGCGGGGCTGTTAACTCCGAGCCGAGGTGATGACGAAAGGTTTCAATAAAAAAAACGGCGTTGAGGGCAGATGAGAAGGTCAACTTCAGCAGTCGTGATCTTTGCTCCGAGTGAGCTGAGGCATTATGCAGCGAGCTGCGCAGCGAGGGTGGCAGGTGTTGCTGTATGACCTGTGATCAGGAAGGTGCCGTTGGTGGTATCAGCTTTCTCGATGCTATTTTGACATATTATACAGTTCTTTACATGCGCCTTTTCGTAAAGCGTCCAACATATGCCCTGCCATGCGCCATGACTCTAATCAAACATTTGAGATGGAATGTGCAAATCTCGTCTTCATCCTCCACCCTCTACTTCGTCTGCGAAGGCGGTACGCCAGCATGCGCAGTCGCGGCCTCGGGCGCTGATGCTGCCGAAGGCACAGCGGCGCTCTGAGGGGCAGCACCAAGCCAGCTGAAGGCGCCGGCCTTCATGTCCTTCATGGCAGCCTCCTGCATCTTCTTCTCCTCCTCGGCCATCTCCTTCAGCCACTGCTCGCCGTTCTCGCGGATCTGCTTGTCCAGGTGCTGGTAGTTCTGGATGTTGAAATCGCGGTACATGTCGATCATCATCTTGCCCTCGCTCATGCCCTGGCTGATGTTCTGGTCGCCCAACTGCATGCCAGGCTGCTTCGCGGCGTCGAGACCGAGCGACTTGGTGAACATGCCGCCGAGGCTGCCCTTGCTCTTCTTCTTGGTCTCGGCGAGGTCGCGCTGGAAGGCTTCGCGCAGCTTGGCTTCGCGGCGGGCGTACTCGGTGGGAATGTCCTTGCCCTTCATCGACTCGAGGACTTTGCGGACGTCGACGGGCTGGCCGGTCGCGGCCATCATGGCGAGGTACTCGAGGAAGGGGATCATGGCCACGAGGCCCTTGTCGCCGGGCTCGCCCTTCCACTTGGGCAGGACAATGGCGTTCTCGGGCTGCAGCTTGACGTGCGACGGGTCGGTGTCGATCATGATGACCTTGGAGGGGTCGCGGTTGAGGTAGGAGATGTCCTAGGATTGTCAGTACACAGCATTCGAGGCAGTTGCAGTTGCAATATTCCGTACCTTGATGTACTCGCCGTTCTCGAAACGCGTGGCCTCACGGAACAGCGGCCACATGACGAGGCGGAAGGGGTCGAGCTTGCGGATGATGGGGTCGGCATCCATGGACTTGACCGAGGTGAAGATGACGAGCTCGTACTGCGAGCTGAGGTAGCGCAGGAAGTAGTCGAGCCCGGGGCGCTTGGCCAGACGGTAGCCGTGCTTGGTGCTCCACTCCGAGTGCAGCAGCAGGTCCTCGAGCGACAGCACGAGGGTGAGCTCGGGCGCGCCGCCGGGGATCTTGTCCTTGTCGGGCAGCAGCTTCTGGAAGGTGGGCTCGGTGTAGTAGGCCTTCTGGCCGTTGATGCGGGCGGCGGCGCGGGCGTACATCAGGCCGGGCGTCCAGTCGTTGGCAATGTCGGGGTGTGCCTTCTGCTCCTCCTCCTCGTCCCACGGCCGTCCCATGTAGGCGGCACCGACGGTGCCGAGCAGCAGGGTCGCGAGGTAGCCCCAGTTGGCGACGCGGTTCCGCCGCCTGTCGGTGCTGGTCTCGTAGGCGCTCTTGGGCAGCTCGCGGCCGCCAGCACCGCCGTACGAGGGGTGCTCGGGCTCGTCGGGGGCGGCATTGGGGTCGTTGGGGTCGCGCTTCGCCTTGCCCGCAGCCTCGTCGTGCTCGGCGGCGAAGGTCGAGGGGATGCCGAAGCGCAGGTCGGGCAGCGGCTTCTGGGCCTCTGGTTGCGCGTCGGTGTGCTCGGTCTGGTGGGCGTCGGTGTTCTCGGCGGGCGTCTTGGGGCCCGCCAGCTCCTCCTCGGTGCCCTGGGCCTGCTCGGAGGCCTTGTTGACGGTCGCGTTGGCGCTCGCGGGGCGCGGCCGTGTGTTGGACGCGGGCGTTGTGTTGGCGGACGGGGAGCTCGACGTCTCGGTGAACTCGGGCTGCTGTGCTGGGTTGACGGGGCTCGGGCGCGTCTTGTCGTGGGCGTCGACCATCTGCGGGCTCTTGGGCTTGCCGACCTTTGCGCACGAGCGCGGGCTTTGGCTGTAGGGGCGCGTCCATGGCTGTGTGGATGTGATGGGAGCTATGCGCGGAGCGGCGACTGCAGGCCGGATGCGCAGCGCGCGGATGGCTGCGCGGGGGAGCATGGCGGGTGAGCTGTGGGCGGCGGAACTATAGATTACTTCGGATTACTTGAGAGAATAGCACTCTACACGACAGTGAAGAAGGAGACTGGATGCGATGGGGGGCCCGGCGAGCGGCGTGGTGATGGGCTGCGGCGCTGTTCCGAAAATTATCATGGCACGACACCCGCGGTCATTGCTGCGCGGCTGCCAAGAGTGACGGCATGTTCGATCTCGCAGATTACCGCAAGGTGGCTTCCAGCAGACATGTCTCCACCCGCTCTCTCGCTTGGATAGCGTCCATGTCGCTGCGCAGAGAAGACCTCGGGCATGCGACTGACTGCGCGGAGTATGCCGGGGACTGCCTTTGGGTCACTGCCGCGATGCCTGCTGCTGTGGTCGCTCTGGCTGGTCGCATGCGTGCACGGCATGACGGATGAGACGATTGCGCATCTGCGGTATTGACGCCCACACGTCCTTCCTGGCTCCATAGATGGACTGACGGCCGCGCAGACAGGAAACCCGCGACATCTTCTACCATGGCTTCGACGGCTACATGGCGCATGCCTTCCCCGAGGACGAGCTGCGACCGCTGACCTGCGCGCCGCTCACGCGCGACCGCCAGAACCCCGCCCACATCGAAGTCAACGACGTGCTGGGCAACTACTCGCTGACGCTCGTCGACAGCCTGTCCACCCTCGCCATCTTCGCCTCGACGCCGCCGCCGCACAAGCACAAGCACGGCCGCAACAAGGCCCTCGACGACTTCCAGGACGGCGTCAAGGCGCTCGTCGAGCACTATGGAGACGGCACCGAGGGGCCGGGCGGACAAGGGACGCGGGCGCGGGGCTTCGACCTGGACAGCAAGGTGCAGGTCTTCGAGACGACCATCCGCGGCGTGGGCGGGCTGCTGAGTGCGCATCAGTTCGCCGTCGGGGACCTGCCCATCCGCGACTACGACGCCGCAGAGCACGACCGCAACGGCAAGAGGGGCATCTTCTGGCGCAACGGCCTCGTCTACGATGGACAGCTGCTGCGCCTGGCCACCGACCTCGCCAACCGCCTCCTGCCTGCCTTCGTCACGCCCACCGGCCTGCCGTACCCGCGCGTGAACCTGCGACATGGCGTGCCCTTCTACGCCAACTCGCCCCTCAACATGGATCCCGAGCACGGCCAGTGCAGCAGAGACCCGGCCGACAAGGGCACTGAGATCACCGAGACCTGCAGTGCGGGAGCAGGCAGCCTCGTCTTGGAATTCTCCACCCTCAGCAGGCTGACGGGAGATCCCAAGTACGAGAAGGTTGCCAAGGACGCTTTCTGGGCTGTCTGGCACCGCCGCAGCAGCATTGGTCTGCTGGGCGCGGGTATCGACGCCGAGACAGGCCAGTGGGTGTCGCCCTACACTGGCATTGGAGCAGGCATTGACAGCTTCTTCGAGTATGCTCTCAAGTCGCACATTCTGCTGTCTGGTCTGCCCCACGACCCAGCAAATGCCAGCGTCGACTCGCCAGATGCCTTCCTGGCCGCCTGGGAAGAAGCACACGATGACATTAAGCGCCAGATCTACCGTGGTGCTCAGCATCAGCACCCCCATTATGCTCAAGTTGACCTGTACACTGGAGCCCTACGAGCCTTCTGGATCGACAGCCTGAGCGCCTTCTACCAAGGCCTGCTCGCCATGGCTGGCTACGTCGATGAGGCCGTGGAGACGCACCTTCTGTACACTGCTCTGTGGACAAGATACTCGGCCATGCCCGAAAGATGGTCCACTGCAACTGGCAACATCGAGCATGGTCTGCGTTGGTGGGGTGGTAGGCCCGAGTTCATCGAGTCGACCTGGTATCTCTACCACGCCACAAAGGACCCCTGGTATCTCCACGTCGGAGAGATGACTCTCCGCGATATCAAGCGTCGCTGCTGGACCAAGTGCGGTTGGGCTGGCCTGCAGGACATTCGCACCGGCGAGCTGAGCGACCGCATGGAGAGCTTCTTCTTGGGAGAGACTGCAAAGTACCTTTTCCTGCTCTTCGACCCCTCACACCCACTGAACACTTGGGATGCGCCATACGTCTTCACCACAGAAGGCCATCCTTTGGTCATACCAAAGCGACTTCGCCCAGCGAAAGCTCAGCGACAGCGCGGTCCCTTGCCGGAATGGCAGCCAGCTCCAGCGACCTGTCCGCTACCACCTGCAATGTTGCCCTTCAGCATTTCGGCCACAGCTGCACGGCCAGATGTGTACCACGCGGCCAGCCTCGCTCGACTGCACCTCATGCCGACAATCGAGACGCTTGAGTCGCCGCTCATTGAGTTCAACGCTGCTCACCCTAGCATATCCATGGCCGATGTTCGGTCACCATCGAATTACACATACTACCCATGGACCTTGCCGCTGGAGTACATCCCTCACAACGCAATGAGCTCACCGCTGGCCATGCGCACAACGTTCGATCTTTCGTTCCCCAACATGCCCAACAGCCCACAATTGGGCACGATGCAGCGCATGCAGGACGGTATCTTGGTCAATTCTATGAGTGGTCTGCGGCTCGGCATGGTACGCGAGAATGACCAGTTCATCGAGATGGACGAGCACTTCCGCATCTATGCCATATCGAATGTCGCCTTGGGCCGTGATGAGAAAGTCTTCATGTCGCGCTCTACGATCGAGAGCTTCAACCCGCTCGATCCGTACTTCACACGTACGCGTGATGCTCACGCACTCGATCTCGTTATCGACGTGCCACCCCCACCAGCAGCGTCCTCTTCAGACACGCTCGCTTCATTGCTTGACGTTGCACTCGACGAGATAGGCAACCTCACAGGCCTCGATATCATCGACGCCTTTGACGACATAGAAGCATACCCCGAAGCCCTGGACGATGAGCCATCCTACCTGTCGAACCTCCTCTCGTCGCTGCAGAATCTCCTTACCGCGCCCTCGCCCACAAGCGCATCCAATACACCCAAGGAGAAGATCACTACACGTCACGCTGTTGCTGGTACAATGCCCACCGGCGTAGGCGCCGCCCCACTGCCAGACACAAAAGACCCCGACCTCGCGTACAGCGCCTCGAACCCCCTCGTATGGAGCAAAATTTACGTTCACGATGGTGACTTATGTACCGAGAAGCTGCCGCTCGAAGTCGTGAAAGAACACCAGATCGTTGTCATCCTGCGCGGCGGCTGCAGCTTCTCTGCTAAACTGCGCAACATCCCTGCGTACCCGCCGGATGCAAACTCATTGCAACTTGTTATCGTGGTCAGCAGCCCCGAGCAACAGCCTGCGCCGACAAGCGGAGGAAAAAAGACAAAGGAGGAGGTTGGTCCGCTTGTCCAGCCGTTATTAGACGAAGAGCAGCTCACCCCCGGTGGTTTGTTACGCCCTCACCCGATCCCATTGATCATGGTAGACGGAGGGCAGGACACTATCAGTAAGCTCAAGAAGGCGAGCGGTGTTGGTGTGCGTCGTCGCTACTACTTCCGGACGCAGGGTGTGCGAATTGGGAATTTGATCGTGCTCTGAATGAAGCAGTTGGTCTGTCGAAGGAGCAGGATGTAGACTTCCATTGTTGTTGATACCAATAGACTCATTCATATACATACACTCACAAAGACACTCGTCACACTCATACCCTCACACGCAAGACGTCCCGCGTCCACCACACCGGAGCGATGCAAACTTCGGCGCAAACTCCACTGTGTGAACAAACCCAGGAACGTGTAGCTTGCTGTAGCGCGCTGCAGTACGCAGCCATTGGCGCGATGCACCTATCCTGTCGGATGCCCGCATCAAACCTTACGCTCCCAAGGCGACGAGCCGAGTGGATCTTTTCGTCTGCCGGCAGAGCGCAGTAATTAGGGCGAAATACACGCATCCCTGTGCAAGAAGGGTTCGCGGGATGATGCAAGTGGTCAAAGAAGGGGGTGGGGTCCGTGCTGCCGCATAAGCTCCGAGATGTTAAATACGTCTGCCCCTCATCGACGGTGACGCATGTATCGGAGGAGCGGAAAAAGGTGGATTTCTTTGCGTAGCTTCGGCGTCATACTGGGGACAGACTGATGTGTGGTGTGCGGAATACGACTGGTACATTGCGTCACGCGCGGGAGATCGTCACTTGCTGGCGTGGTAGGTTTGGGTAGTCTCAGGCAGCTTGGGAGAACAGGTGCTAGCGCAGCACTGCTTGCTATTGGATGACAGCAGTGCACGCCGGTAGGGAGACGGCGGCATGAGAGTGAGTGAGGGTCGGAGGAAGAAATGATCTCGGATTATTATCAAACATTACATAGCTGATACCAATATCGGCAGCAGAAGCGTGGGTGATAACCTCGCAGCCGCTCGGGGCCTCGACGGAAAGGCGGAAAGGAGAGCGCGCTTGCTGAAACGCGGGAAACAGAGCTGTCAACAGTCTGTGAAAGACAAGAAAAGAAGTATCACCATGGCAGTGACGACTCTCAGAACTCCCCGCCTTCAAGCTCTATCCCCAGAGCATTCTTGCAACCCCTTCGTATGCTCCTCTTCGCCTCTTCTTCATCCAACCGGCTCGTCTGCTCGCTTGCGTTCCACTTGACACCGACGATCTTGCCTGCGCCCTCGCCCTTCAGGTCCATGACTACGAAAAGCTCCGCGACTTTCAACCCTGTCCATGCCTGGTGGAAGTGGACTTTCAGTTTGCCATTGACATCAGGTCCCTCGGAGAACACAAACCACTCGTCTGACATGTTCTCGGGGAAGAAGCCGGTGTATAGTGCGTGCACCTGCGACGGTGGTAGGAACAGATCCCATGGCCCTATCCGTGTGTTGTGCGGGAATTGAGATGTGGCGTGGGCGCTGCGTGAAACGCGGGAGTGTGTGGAGGATGTGGTGTCGGTGCTTGGTCGACCAGATTGGTTCGACTGGTTCGAGGATTGGCTTGAATGTCTCGAATGAACTGGCGAAGCTGGTCGTGCTCGTGAAAATTGCTGTGAGATGGGTAGGTCGGGAAATGTGCCAGAGTCGACGCGGATGTGTGTGATGAAAGTCTTGGGCTTCTGGGGGGAGCTGTTGCTCAGAGGTGGCAGTGTAGGTGGGACCTCAGCTACACGTTCGAGTTGTCGTTCTGGCGAGCGGCGTACCAGCTTTCGTGGTGAACGAGGCGACTGTGGTGTGTTCCACTTGTTTGCTTCCGCTATGATAGGGCTCGAAATTTCAAGAGGCCTCTCCTTTCTAGTGAAGCGTCGAAAGATAGATGCCTTCCTGAACAGTGGCGGCGGCTGTGTGGTTTCGATAGCCAACATAGTGTCAAATGTATTGACCCAAGCTTTGCAATTCAGGAACAGTACCTTGGTTCAGGAACAAGCGAAGGTCGGTAGCGAAATGTCAGCCCTAGAGATGTCGAAGAAGCAAAGAAGGTCAAGCTGATCGGCTGATGGGGTAAGACCGTATATCAGCACATCAGCATGCCGGACCAAATCTCGATTCAGCCCGCCCCACCATGTGTTTTCGTAGGCTGATCGTGAGTGTCGCTGGCCTTACCCTATTTTGGGTTCATGCATCCTTGTCTTGACCTGCCAAGTCATGCATGCTCAGCCGTATCCCAGGGTCAGGAACCCCTCCAGAAGACGGCAACGGCACAAATCGAGCACCAAAGCCGCGCTTATTGAAGGCGTTCAGTCGCAATTGACCTGGGCATGATGAAATGCTGCCTACAGATTGCACTAGCGCGACGGGGTGTGCTGCATCCGGTAAACGTCACCATCTATGGAAACCCGGCGGCCACGCCACGACGGCAGCCAGCACGGACTCGCTCATCGCTCAGGTCCCTCAACGAGGCTGCGACAGCTGTCGCACGGTCCAGAACCGCAGTTTCGGGAGGAAATCTGGTATGCCGCTTCTCGTCGACTGCCGGCCTGCGGTCTTTCGCTACACAACGTGAGCTGTATAAAGGCGAGATGGCTCCCGCTGCATCGCGACCTTCAGCTTCGCAGTCTACGTGCCGTGTCTTCAGCTCGACTGTGTCGAAGCCCTCCTGGCTATCTCTCAGCTGCAGATCCAGGCTCAAGAAATCGATATCGGCCCCGCGTCGCCGAGAACCCCAGAAAGCTTCGCTGTGCAACGCAAGCCTGGTGTTGAGCACGGGCCAACGAGAAATTCCTTGACCGCTTGTACCCCCAAAATAATCGCGTCGGATTGGCCGCGCTGAGTAATTCGCAAGAAAGCCACCATCCTCGTGCCTCAGCCTGAACAGCCACGAGAGTCGGAGTGGGCGATCGCGCAGTATCGCGATCCCAAAGCGTCAGTAGCGCACATTTAGCTTTTGCAGGTCCCGTGGTTCTGGGGTCTTGGTGTCGGTGACTTCGTGACAACTACCGACCTGCTCTGTGCTGCTCACGAAGCTTGCGGATAATGTGACCCCGGGTGACTTGTTTTATTGTCCACCACGACACCAATCATTGGACTCTCAGTACAGCATTGCGCGCACAATATCGCATTCATCCTCCTGACAGGCCGGCACAGCCGTCCGCAAACAGATCGACTACAACGCAGCGCTCGCGTCTTGCATTAGCTCTGAACAAAGAATGCGTCTTGTACCGCACTACCGCGCTGTTGTGTGCATTAATTCGAACTTGAGAAATGATTTGATGTGAAGCTGCGATAGAGAAAACGGTGGTGCTCAAAGAGTAGGTAGTATACTATAGCGGCATATGATGAATTCAATGCTGACGGCAAGATATCGTTTTTGCGAAATGTCGCTTTACTCCTGGTAGGTGATGGTCTTTGTTCTCAGAAACTCCTCGATGCCCCAGTTGCCGTTGAAACGACCAAATCCACTCGCCTTGGCACCGCCGTGCGGCAGCGTCGACTCGTCGTGGACAGTCATCGAATTGATGTGCACCGCACTGGCTTCTAGTCAGCTTGGAATCTCTTCATACAATGAATGCGGTCTTACCCAGTCTCAATCTGCTTTGCAATGCGCAGACCACGGCCGAGGTTCTCAGTGAAGACCGCGCCAGATAGACCGTAATCTGTGTCATTCGCGATTTCAATGGCTTCCTCTTCGGTTTCGAACTCGATGAGGGATACGGATGGCCCAAAAGACTCAGTGTAGTAGAGGTCCATATCTTTCTTCACGCCCTCAACAATAACGGGACGCATCCTAGTGCTGGAAGGCTTCTTGGTCTCAGGGTGCAACTCATGCTTCTCGTGGTCGCCGTGCACAACCTTGGCGCCCTTGCTCACGGCGTCAGAGATCAGGTTTTTGTTCTTCTCGATTGCAGCAGGCATGATTGTCACAGGTGCCGGTTTATCACCACCAAAGATACCTTCTACGGCACCCTTGAAAGCTTCGAGAAATTGTGGTTTGATGCTCTTGTGCACAAGCACTCGCTCAGAGCTCATGCAGACCTGACCAGAATGCAGGAAGGCACCAAGAGCGCACTGTGTGGCCGCTTTTTGCAAATCTGCATCTGCACAGACGATCGCACTGGCCTTACCACCAAGCTCCATCAGAACGGGCTTCAGGTTTTTGCCCGCTTGAGAGGAGATAATTCGACCAACAGCTGTGGATCCTGTGAAGTTGATCTTCTTGATGGCAGGGTCCTCGATTAGAGCCGACGTGACCTTAGCGGCATCTTCAGGTCGGTGGACGAGGACGTTCACGACGCCTGCAGGAAGACCAGCTTCTGTCAAGATGTTGCCGATAGCCCACCATGTGCGAGGGCAGAACTCTGAACTGTTTCAGTCAGCATCAGATCAGTTGTTTCTGACAGCCCACATCACTCACCCTTTGAAAACAACAGTGTTGCCTGCTGCGAGAGGGAACAAGATCGAGCGCATGCCCAGGACGTAGGGAGCATTCCTGCGAAGTCGATTAGCATCGATGGTCGCGCACCACGAAGGGCCAATAATCACCAGGGCGCAATTGCAAGAACAACGCCCAATGGCTCCTTGACAATCAACGCCGCTGTTCCCTCTGCTTCACAAGTGGGGATGTGGCCCATGACTCCGCTCAATCTGCCCGCGACGTCCCGAAGCAGATCGGCACACTTTGGGACATTGAAGCCACTGCTGAAAGCATCAGCGGCACCTGTTTCGATCTTCATGTAGTCGGCCAGTTCATCCTTTCGAGAATCAATAATGTCGGCAGCCTTCATGAAGATGTCGCGCTTCGCAGCAGGCTTCATCTTGGCCCATGCTGGGAAGGCAGCTTGTGCTGCAACGGTGGCATTCCTGGCATCCTCCAGTGATGCTGTTGACGATTGCCATATCTCCTTGTGCGACGAAGGAGAGGTGACTGTAAATGTTGTCTTAGTCGTTACCTCCTCGCCATTAATGAGGAGGGGCACGGTGTATGAGGTGTCTGTCGTCATTGTGCAAAACGATCGATCGCTGTGCTCGTTGAAAAGTATTGACAAAAGGTGCTGGACGGATTTTCAGTCAGAATTGCAAGGCTGCACAAACTTATCGATAGGCTCCTGCCGCATCGCGAGAACGGTAGTTATGCGTATTCGGCAGATGGAACGGGCTGTGGCGAAGTGGAGGGGTGGACCATTTCATGCGGAAGAACACCGACGCTGACAAAGCGGGGCGTCCCTACATTGGGACGTGGGGAAGGCATCGACAACCGTCAACTTCGTCAATTATAGCATTTGCTGAAAGCGCTTCCTATTGTTGCATTCGTGTCCTACGATATCGTCGATTGCTACTGACACGAATTTTAAGCTATCTGAACAGTACTCCGAAAGGCACATCCAGCAGGCTCTGCGTTCGAACTGCAAGGAAAATGCCAATGTCTTTTATTTCCTTATGAATATGCTGACCTCTTGCCAATTGGACGGCTTCTGATGTATATATCTCCGTCTTGCCCGTTGCGTGTCTATATTGTGGTTGATGTAACGAGCTCTCGAAGAGATAGATGCTCCGACTCAAATGTACAACTTACCACTCATTGTCCCAAGAATGGGTCTGAGCGAACCCGAATCGATGCGCTGGAATTTGAACAGGAAGTGACTCCAACTACATCTAGTCGTAGATCTAAATGGTCCTGCAGACCGGACGCGCATGTCATACATTCGTTTTGATATCCCAATCACGTGACATTGACCGTTCAATTTTATCGAAGCTCTTCCCAAGCCATGATCTGTCGCATTCAATTAACATTGGTCAGGAATTGCTAACGTCAGAAATGCAGTCTCCATTCGCAGGCAGCACTTGCCGACAGTTGCGTTCGTAGATGCCGACATCGCACCTGCCAACAAGTTCCACGCGGAGCCTCTTCCGGGCCAATTCGCAAGTTCGCTCCTTAATCATCACGGCATCTCCCAGTAAGCTTTGTTTCTTTCAACACCTTTTGCTGCTGTTACGTTGTTCACTGAACTCGTCGACACACCAGGCTGCGACGTAGTACAGGTGGCAACACGGAGGAATGTGCGGCGGGGCCAGCGTTCGAAGGATCGTCGGCGTCACCGCCTCGCCTTCACCAACAACCAGCTTCTCTACCACCATACTTGAAGCTAACCACTCGCTACAGTCCGTGCGTGAAATGGAGGGCAATTTTGATCCTGCTTCCGATGGCCAAAATGCTCCATCGTCCTCGAAGCGCCTACCTGTCAATCCTCGGCGGCATAAGGTAGACCCGGCCAATCGCAAGCGGGTAGTGAGAGCGTAAGTCGGACACAGCCAACCTCCACAAAGACCACGAAGAGATCAGCAGAGTATGCTTCGTGCCGTGGCGAGGTAGAGCGTCTGCTGACTTCCTTTGGCAGGTGCAACGCGTGCAATAATCGTCGCGTCAAATGCTCAGGCGAACAGCCGTGCCAAAGATGCACCCAATCAGGCCGAGAATGCGAATACTCGGCATCTGAAACAGACAGGGCTTCGATGAAAGATGAATTGGAGCGATTACGGATTCGTTGTTCTGTGATGGAAGAAGGCCTGAGGACTATTGCGCCACATCAAGCTTCAGACCTGCTCCGTCAATTAGACCGTGGCGAAACGCCAAGCTGGGGATCGGCAGCTCCATCTCCATCCACCGACCTGAACGTGGGCGAGGCCGATGAAGGTAGTGGGCGTCTGCTATACGATCCAGATGGCACGATTCGGTATCTAGGAGAATCCAGCGGCGCCACGTTCCTTGATCAGCTGAAGCAGTTCATGCGTACCTTGATGGGATCTTTGACATTTGTCCCAGGCCCCGAAGATGGCTCAACATTTCTGGGTTCGGTCGGATGCTATCAGACGTATGACTCCCGACCATTGACCAACCCCGTCGTCGATCCCACCTGGCTGCCTGAACCGCCGATGATGATCCAGATGCTACATGAGCTCCGTCAATACATACAAGACGGAGATGGCGCATTCGAGTCGGGCGGTATACATTGGTGGGGCGACCTCAGTAAGGTGCCAGCACGAGCTGGCCCACCATCGATTATGGGTTTGACCACTGATGACCAAAGTCGACACCTAGCCTTTTACCATGTCTGCTTCGCGCTGTCAGTTTCGATTGGACATACCGCTCTGAAGTTGCCCGAGCACCAATACGGAGATGCTTATTTCAAGCGTGCTCGCATGTTGTTGGGGAATCCTATGGACACAGTCCGGTTCACCCTGAGCGACGTGCCTGCTCTGTCCTTGATGGGATACTATCTGATCGAAGTCAATCGAAGAGATGCGGCGTACATTTATGTGAGCCTGGCGGTTCATATAGCGATCATACACGGTTCTTTCATGCATACCGCAGACGAAGCCAGCAAACGAGCCTTTTGGACGCTGTATATTATGGATAGATGGATCAGCATGTTGATGGGGAGACCTCCAATTATACCGGACGAAGCGATCCGACTTCCGCTTCCAGCTTATGACCCGTAAGTGAACCCTGCTAGGATTTATGGAACACGTACTAAGCTTGGCAGATCTATGCCTCCATGCATAGGCATGTGTGCGAACATCGAACTCGCAAGGATCTCGGGCTTCATTGTGCGTGAGACTTACGGCATCGCTCCTAAATGTCCTCGAGCGGCAGGCTCAGAGGCCAACGTCGATGCAGCATTGAAGATGCTTGATGAGTGGCGTTCGCGGCTGCCTGGAAAGCTCCAGAATCCTCTCGAGCAAACACCCCTTGACCCTGCTTGCTGCACGCTGCACATGAGCTACAACCAACTCATCATACTGACCACGCGTCCTGTGTTCTTTGCTGCTGTCAAGAAGGCGGTAGCAGAGCAAGTGCTCAGCGATTTGTGCTCCTCGGAGGGAGCTTCACATGGAAAACATACCCGCACGTGCACCGAGGCAGCCCAACGCAATCTGGATCTCGCTCGGCTTCTGCAGTCTACAAACAGAAACTGGCTGCAGTCTGGCCTGCACTTTTTGTTCAATGCTGCCGTTGTACTTCTGCTCAATCGCATAAGCTGGGCTTGTGAAGATAAGGTTGACTCAGATCGCGCAATCGAAGGCCCACACGCCGCAGAAATTGGCTTCGCCATTCACATTTTCGAGCAAGAAGCCAAGACTGGGACAAACTACCCACGAGATTGCTGCAGGGTACTGCAGGATCTGAAAGTTCTGACTGACCGATTCGTGCTTACGCGGTGCGAGGCAGACTCGCAGCAGCGGCCGATTATGCGGTGTTTCGACTCATCAATCTCGCAGTCAGCGACACCTTCCCAACAGAGGCCCATGCATGGATCGAGCGATGAATCCCATCTCTACCAGGAAATGATATCGTGGGTACATCCTAATGGACTACAGCTGCAAAACACTTTACACATCTAAGCTCGGCGATGATAGCCGTGCCAAATGGACGGCCAAGGGTGCCTGGGCCCGAAGCCTGCTCCTCCGCGGTGCACGCGAAAAATTGAAACACCCTATAACCAGTGGCTGAAGCCTTTTACGGCCTAACCTTCCAAGAGGTATCGGAACCCTAGGCACAATGGTTAGCAAAAGTCTAAGCGGCGATCGGAAGAGCGCTGCATCATCGCGTAGCGGCATTCCCGACGGTTTTCCTGCTGGGAACGTTTGTTCTGACGCCCAAGCATCATGGCTGGGTCATTGCAGTGTTAAGAATCATGTCACGGTGCGGGGACTCCTGGAACTATCCACGCTGTTCGACGTTCGTATTCGGTGCTCGGCTGCAGGTTGTCCAGGATTCGTGCGATTCAGGGTCCACAATTGCCCACGATTGGCGCCCCCTAGGATCGAATTCGCTTGACTAACTTTCAATTGGTCAACCACCACAAAGCACTCTACTCAAGTGGAGCTGTGTTTGTCTTCCTCGCCGAGGAGAGGGATGAGTAAGCTAAATCAGGTTTCCTAACTTGGGGGTTTCAGTGGGTTGAGCTTCAGCTGCTGCAGAATTGCGGAACGGCTGATGAGAGTTGCAGATGGTGGCTCGGCTTCTAGAGGATTCGGTACGCCCAGAGCATCACCGGCAATTCACAGTAGCACATCATTGTTAGGTAGCTTTGGAAAACTTTATTCATGTTGTCAATAGACTTTTAGTATGGACAGTATCCGTCGACCAACCATCAGACCTTTCGACAGCACTAAGCTCGGATCCGGACGAATCCGTGTCGAGGAAGAGGAATGTGCAAGATCTATCCCTGGGAACGATTTGGATCGTGGAGTAAGATCACGGCAATTGAACAGGAAGATTGACATAGCTTTACTGCCCTTCTTGTCAACCTTGTATCTATTCAACGGGTTGGACCGATCTAATGTGGGAAATGCTGAGACTCAGGGTGAGCTCACTTCGAGTCAGGATGACAGACAGAATCTAACTCATTGTAGGCTACAGTACCCAAATAGGAGCTACGCCAGACGACCTCAATCTGGCTGTATCGCTCTTTTTCGTCACGTTTGTAGTTCTGCAACCACTATCAGCTGCTATAGGAAGATGGCTTGGGATCAAGCACTGGGTTTCCATCATGATGGTGAGTTCATCCATCAGGCTAACATTCGTTCTGACCGGGTGTGGCGCAGCTCGGATGGGGTACATTCACTCTATCGCACGCGTTCATCCGCGGACGAGCGTCACTGATCGCAATGAGATTAATGGTCGGTGCGTTCGAAGCCGGCTTCTACCCGACCGCTGTAACATACTTGTCAACCTTTTACTGCAGGTATGATCTTGGGGTACGCATTGCCCTGTTCTACGGGCAATACGCAATCGCGGGCGCATTCTCCGGCTCTATTGGTAAGTGGATAATTACCTGAGACCATGACAGGGGTCAATGATCACTGACAATCTCTGCAGCCTACGGTGTCTTCAAGATCAAACACACTGATCTGCACAACTGGCAATACCTGTTCATCATCGAAGGTGGACTTACAATACTGTTAGGCATCATCGCCTGGTTTTGGCTCCCTCATAGTCCTGAGAGTGCCTGGTTTCTCAACGCCGATGATCGACAGTTCGTTGCAGAGCGCCTCCACCAAGACAATGCCGACAGCACAGGTGGAGAGCCTGGCGGCGACGCTCCCAGGAAGTCGAAGCTTTCTAAGCGAGACGTGAAGGAGACACTTCGAGATTGGAAGCTGTGGTACATACTGATCTTCAACGTCTGTGCCAGCGTGCCCGCCCAGGCATTCTCCGTTTTCTTGCCCCTCGTGGTTCAAGGTCTTGGTTACTCGTCACTCCAAGCTAACCTGGTATGCCCTTCCCCGTCCCCACGACATCTTTCAGATACTAATGATCGAGCGTAGATGTCTGTTCCGCCCTACCTATTTGGAGCAGCAACCTTGTACCTCTTCGCCCTGAGTTCAGACCATCACAAAGAACGCGGCTACCACGTCATCGGAGGCCTCAGTCTTGCACTGATTGGACTCATCGTAACCGTGCTGGGCTCTGCTACCACGGTGAAATACGCTGGGCTCTGCATCCTGCTCTCAGGAAGCTATGTGCCTGGTCCGCTCACTGCAGCTTGGCTGAGTGGGAATACACCTGGTTAGTATCCCACTACGTACAACAAGAATCTGCTGACCTTATCAGATGTCGGCAAACGAACTCTGGTTCTCGGCGTCAACGGCTTCGGCAACCTTGCTGGAGTCATCGGTGGTCAGCTTTACAAGCACAGATACGCTCCGCTATACCGATTTCCATTCTACGTCACACTCGGCTTCGTAGGAACAGCTTTGCTTGGATACACGGCATACCGGTTCACGCTGCAGGCTGTGAACACGCGTAGAAGGCATATACTTTCGAGCAAAAGTGCGGTGGAAATCGAGGAGGAGCTCATCAACGACACTCGTTACGCCGATAGGAAGTGGACTTTTACATACGGTGTCTGACATGTCAGACACACGCGAATATCATCTAGGATGCACAATGTACACCGCGCTCCTTTTGCGTGTGTTACGCGTTAACACCTGACAGCGCTAACCCGTGCTCATAAGGTTTCATTGTCTTGAGCGCGGAATAATCTCCGTTCCGCTGCCGTGGAACGCAATCGGCGTAAACAGGATACCCTCATTCCTAAACTCTCAAATCTTACGACGCAAATGGCTCACCGATCAGTCCGCAAACCCCTCTTCAACATAACGAGCGCCTCTTCGCATCCAACACAAGCTCTCAGCACCCGTTATGCCACAAGAAGTACCAAATGCAGCTTTCTTTCGAGCGACAAGTCTCAGTGCAGTGCGAGGTCTACAATTGACACGAGTACCATGGCTCGACCGTTTGGGTTTCCAAGCTTCACACTACGTCACAGCAATGTTGCGGCCCTTCACGACTGGGGTGTTTAGCCACGCAGACACCTACACCATGGTTACAAATGCGCTCTACCTCGGCAATAGTTCAGCATATGATGATGACCTGCGACTATTCGTAGTCTTTCCGAACTTGAAGGAAGATATTCGGAATAATAGCAGGCTTCTAGCATGCTTCTGGCAGCGATGCATGCTACCAGCCATCGAAGCTATCCACTCGCCGCTGAAGATGCACGATAAGAAGGCGGAAGGCATGGACTATCTTACTTACGACAATGGAGATGACATGAGAGATTTGGATGAAAGCCTTGCTACATTCGCACTACACACGCCCGTGCAGCGCCACGACAGTACACAACTCTTTACTCTGGATCAAGCGTGGGAAGGCATTGAGCAAACAGTCGCGAACGATCCGGTTCTTGAGGGCTTGAACGACATGTTCCTCATTGTGTCGTGGGAAGCGCCTGCCGTGTCACCAGGCTCTTGGCAAACCCCATCTTATGAGCCGTTCTTAAATCCGGCGATGATCGATCAGCAATGTGGGAAAGTCATCTACGAGCAGATTAGCGACCAGCGACCAGCGCTGAAGCCAGAGATGCGAACCATTTCACGGAAGAGATCGGCGACGTTGACGCAGCTGGAGGATCGACCGGATGCGAAAAGAACGCAAAGCATGGACATGAGCTAGTGGTCGGGACAGGGCTTGTTTGAATTAGGAGAGGTGCCATACACGTGCCGTCTATTTTGCGCAGTTAGGCGACCGCAACAGCCGTCCTGAAGATCACTTTGATCAATTCCTTCGACAACCGTCTCGTGTCCAGAAAATTCACCGTTCCACAGCACTTCCATCCTGCCCCTCCCACAGCCGTTGGAAGCAGAAGCTCCCCCGCATATTGAAGTGCTGATAAGGATGCATTGGGTTCAAAAACGCTGAGCACAGATAGCAGAAATGCGTACGACACTGCGTGCAAGTTATATGATTGCAAGCCTCGCTCTTCTGTACCGGCGTCTCGCACTTCGGGCACTTGGTCGTGTTGTTGCGTATGAACGCGAGCGATGCTTCCTCTTCTTGCTCCAGGATAGAGCGCTCAAAGGGGATGTTGACGCGTGCTCGGCAGTCGAAGAAGTCGCCGTGCCAGCTGCGGTTGCAAAGGCAGCAGAAGGCATAGGAGCAGTCTTCGCAGATTTGCAGACGGGAGGCGAGGAGGGCGTGTTCTTTTGCTTCTTCGCGTTTCTTGAGGACCTCTTCGCATTTCTTCGCTACTTCTTCGCTGTCGTCTGTAGGCTCAATTGGCTCTTCGATGGGGACTGACCCGCCTTCTATGTCCTCCCCGTACATGACCCCTATTTCTTCGAGTGGGACATTGGACTTCGGGTAGTTGTTGCCTAAGGCAGCACCTTGACACCATTTTCGAGGACACCACATTGTGGACTTGTTGGCCTCCAGCTTCCTTTTCCGCTTCAGGCTGACATAGCGCTGTACGGCTGGTCGCTCGATTGGAACTCGAAGTAGCTCGCGTGGGGCGATGAGTCGTGTGCGCTGTGTGCGCTTGTTGTTGCCACCGCACGTGAAGTCCGGACACTTGACATCCTCGATGTTACCGGTCAGGATAGCATTGTTGTAGTAGCCCTGAAGACACTCAATGCAGAACACGTGCTTGCAGTCGCTCATTTGATAGCACAGAACACCTTTCTTGGGATCTAGGCACACACCACACTTGTATGTGCCCTTCTCGAAAGCCTGCTGCTTTGCATCTCGGTCGAACATCAGTAGCTGCCCTTGGACATCGCTTGATACCTCCAAGCTCTTGATACCAAAAGCTGTTTCGGCTGCCTCCTCTAGACGGCTAGCATATGCATACATGACCTGGGTGCGGCCGTAGTTTTCCCACAGCGACGTGCCTTCCGACTCTAGCTTGCGAGCCATTTCCTCGGGTAGCCAGAACGCTTCCAGGTCAAGCGAAGGGCCTGCTTGGTTGGGATAGCCATTCGGTAGCTTGAAGCGAACGTGCAGTGGGGGAAGGTGCGAGACTTCGTTCGCCTTAAGTCCGGCTTCGTCATCGGCACACCTAACCTGCAGCGGCTCATGCAGCACTACAGGCATTTCGATATTCCCAGAGTAGTTGCTGCACGCGACCAAGCTGCTGCCGTAGATTGCCTCCAGTGTCTCAAGTTCTGCCGGTCGCTCGTCAGGTTCGATCATGGTCAGAAAGGGGTCAAGTTTTCGTGATGTGATGTTTGATGTAATCGTGTAATACGGGCTTTCGCGAATCATGATTGAGAGGACTGTGAATGCTTTCGTTGTGCGGAATTGTTTATCCCTTTCGCCTGAGGTTTGTCGGGGCTTGGGTGATGTTCAGGGTCCGCGTCAGCCTTATGTGCGCCCTTTTCGTCCTGCGCCAGGGCGCATTTGCAACCTAAGGCAACATTGTAGCCACTGCAGCGCGGTTCAGATGCCTGTGTCTTGACTCATCGACTGAAGACATCTCGCACGACCGCATCTGGATCAAAGTTCGCACCACAAAGCACCACGATGTTCATCTATCCTTGCACTCTCTCCTCCGTCTTCTTATACGCTGCGAGCGCAAGCGCAGAGCTCCCTTCCATCAACATGTTTTCTTCCAATGCTAGAGCTTTCAGCGATTGTCTGATGTCGTCCTCCTCACACTCCACAACCTCATCCACTACCTGCATTGCCAGCGGTAGGGTGGTAGTGTCCTCGTCGATGCCACCTGCGACGGCCTCGACCAAGGTCGGCAGGTGCTCGGTCTCAACCACTTTCTTAGCTTGCATGGAAGCAGCCAATGCTCGTGAAGCGTTCGCAGAGGCACCGTAGATTTTGACGTTGGGTGCAAAGGCCCTAAGGACAGATCCAATACCGCTGATTAGACCACCACCACCAATCGAAATGAAGACGCTATTAATGCTGGGACATTACTCCAGAATCTCCAGCCCTATAGTTCCCTGGCCAGCGATGATGTAAGGGTCGTTGTCGGGTGAGATGCAAGTGTAACCCTCCTCTTCTGACAGCTTCTGCGCATGTTGCTCTGCAAGACCTGTCTCTGCGCCATGCAGTATAACGCTGACATCGCATTGTTTGATCTTGGCCAGCCTTGCAGGCATGACAGTCTCTGGCAGTACAACTGTCAAGTCTCGTCCCAACTTGCTTGCTGCCCGTGCTGCTGAACCAATGCCATGATTACCAGACGATGCCGTGATCAATCTGTTAGATGTTTCGGAGGCCGACATCTTTGGCATGGCGCCACGTAGCTTGAAGGAGCCCGTAAGCTGGAAGTTCTCAGCCTTGAAGAAGAGGTTGGAGGTGCTCCTTGCTGGTAAAAGAGGCGTCTCGTAGATATGCGAACGGATGCGAGCGCGTGCCTGCACAGAGGCGGCTGCAGATTCGAGGTAACTCATGCTTGTTGAGATCTTCGTCGAGAAGTGGCAAAAATGGAGGAAAGACGTGAGGATTGCTGAGTTCGCTATGAAGAAACATGAAATTAGAGCAATTGAGCGGTCGCTCTGATGGACACACTGATGTGGGATCTCTCATCTACCTTCACCGTGATGAAATAGCACGAGTTCGACATTTTCTGGATCTGTAGGGCGTGCCCGAGCAGGAACCAAGGCCGCTATGCTGCAAGTATCTGTCTTGAGCCGTTCACTCGATTATGCAACGAGATGTCAGATGCGAATGGATACATGTGACTGTACATCTCCTGTGTCCTATCAGCTTCTTACACATCGAAGAAGAGGTGCGGTAGGTGGGCGTGGAGCTGAAAGGTGTGAGAGAGGAACGAGCCCGAGCTGCGCGCGTTCGAGCACGTCATTCGCCAACGCTCACCGGAGCTTTCAGCTGCTGCAGCAGTCAGCTACATCTCCATCTCCACACTGCTTATGCGCGCCACACAGAGCTTCTTGCGCCTTGGTACGCCTGGTGCATTTAATCCGAGACGATGCACTGTGCAACACAGATGGCGTGGCGCTTCGGACAAGTCGGCATGCACAGGCAGTGACAAAGTTGTTTCGAGGACGCGCAGACTATCAGACAGGTAGCTCAAGGAGCTGATTAGGCGTCACTATGTGTAAGTGAAGGATGTTCGCGAAGTCCCAGAATTTAGCGGTATCAGCTTCAGCTCCGGCAAGCATAAGTGCTGGCGGTTGGTGCGTAACTAAGATAAACATCAGGGAGGCGTCTGCGTCTATCAACGGCCTCAGCTCCGGTTCCTATATCAACCATTCTGGGAAACTCTAACCTCAGCATGGTCACTCAGCTCGTTTGCGTTCGTGAGTATAGGAGTTCGCATCGTAGTACGATCTATAAGACTCTGGGCATACCTCCAACCTTAATTGACCAAGTTGCCACTTAACCACTTCAGAGACTTGACCATGGTAGCAAACAGCATAGACGAGATCAAAGCGCTGAAAGCGTTCCCGACTCGGGTAACAGCAGTCGATCGAGGCCAGTACACTGTCGCAACACACCAGCAGCTGAATTTGATCCCACCTGATGAGCATACTCATACTCAAATTTGGTTCCAAACTCCAGTAGTTCTACGCACATACCGAACTCAAAGTCCAAGCTGATAATGATAGCCCTTTACAAGTGACACGATCAGGCACATCGATTCCATCCAGCTTTGCGCTGAATCTCATGACCAAGGCGCCGAGAGAGAGCCGTTCTATGGCAATTGGACATGGTTCGAGCTTGCCATTCTCGAAAATGAATCATCTCAAGAACCTAAAAGCCTGAACGGTGTCGAGCTGGTCTGGAAGAGCCATCGCAATCGTTTCCAGACGACGAACTTCGACTGGGTACTCAAAAATCTCTGTAGGTGTCACTCACTGCTAATGGTGTCTGCAGGAGAAAGGCCATTTATTCACTGAGAGGCAAGACTTGGTCCATCTCTTAGAGGTAAATGGCGAACCCACCGGCGGATTGCTGACGATGTGCTGATTAAACAGGATGGCAATGTTGTGGCTGTTCGCATCTGCGCAAAGTTCGAGTGGAGCAGGATTGCGGTGCGGAATGGTTACCTTGTCATTAGCATCGGTGATGCTGAAAGTAAGACCGCTCGGCCTACACTCAAATCCATGCGCGTACTAAAGCTTGTACAGTCGAGCCAAGAGAGATACAGTACACCAAGGTCGTATCCGAGATTCAGATTATCCAGGAGGTCATCCACGAGACGAATGTGCAAACACACGCAGCATTCCGGCCGCAGATCCCGAACAAAGCCATCTGTCAGGCCGACGCCTTCGCTACCGCGGACAAGAGACCGCTGCGTGTGCTCTCGTTAGGTCAGCTTAGTCGCGCCATTGATCTCTGCTCAAGCTGACATCATCCAAGATGGAGGTGGCGTACGTGGCTTGGCTTCTTTGCACATGCTGAAAGCAGTCATGAGCAAGGTTCATCCGAATAAGGAGCCATGGCAGGTCTTTGATCTGATTGGTGGTACCAGTACGGGCGGGTTTGTCGTTCCTAACTCGTCTGTCTCTCACTGGACTGATATAGTACAGCTTGATTGCCATCATGCTCGGTCGCCTCCGCATGAGTGTGGATGAATGCCTGGATCAATACACAGGATACATGAAACAGATCTTCCACGCGGAATTTGGTAAAGTAGGAAAAGCTGCATCGTTTGCCTTCCGCGGCTCCTTGTACCCCGCGCATATACTCGAAGGGGTGGTTAAGGATATCGTCCGCAAGTACTTGGGCGAAGAAGACGCTCCGCTCGTTGGCGAACACCCGAATTACAAGCCAGGCGACAAGCAGTGCAAAATGTAAGTAGAAAGGGCCGAGCATTACGAGAGAACATCTTTAACAATTGCAGCTTCGTAATGGCAGTCAACAGCGATGCAGCAAACAATCGTGCGCCAGTGTTCCTGCGTTCGTACGTCAATTCGCAGAATGCTTCAGACGTCCCCAACATCAAGGTGTGGGAGGCTGCTCGCGCTACATCTGCAGCGCCCGCGTATTTCCCTCCGATGAAAGTGGGTCAGTATACTTTCGTCGATGGCGGCCTGCAAGCAAACAACCCTCTGGGATGGTGAGTAAAATTTGTTCCATCAAAGCACGAGATGCTAATTCGAAACAGGTTGTGGACGGAAGTGCTGTCCGTTTTCGGCCCGGCGCGTACCACTGACTGCTTTCTGAGTATTGGGACCGGCATACCAGCCAATACGCCGATGGATCAAAAGTCAAACCTGCTGAATGTGGCAGCCGTCGCCAAAGCAGTTCCCTCCATCGCCACCAACACGCAGGTCATGCATATCCTGTTCCGTTGCCTCATCAACGCCTTCGCTCCTAAGCCTCAAGGAAAGAAATACTGGAGGTTAAACATTGGCGAGGAGATACCTGAGTGGAAAGAGAAAGGGTCGCCCCTGTTTGACGTCTTCCATTTGTTCGAGAAGGAAGTTTTGCACACGCAGGACTTCAAGAAGCTTGGGGATCTCGATGATGTTGACGCGCTGCCAGAACTTATCAAGATGACCGAGGCGTATATTGCCGCCCAAGACCAAGACATCTGTGATTGTGCCACAGCTCTGATGGGTGGATTGAACAGTAGGCTATGAGCTCAAATTGACGCGGTGATGGGGCTACTGGTATGTTATGGTCATTCCACTCGTTAATCTAAGCTACGCCATGAGGGCTAAGAGTTTCGTTACGGGAGTTTTGGGTTATTGTCAGATAGTCTATTAAACCATCGTTTCAATCTGGATAACGGGTCCGATATGCTGGTGCTGTCCGAATACAATGCCTCGTATCCAGTTCGGAGATCTTCATTCCCAGGACTCCACCACTCACGATGGATCAGACGACACTTGCGCGGATGCGCGCCTCGCTTGGCCCATATCATCCATCTTACATGTCGATCCAAGTTTAACTGAGGTGTTAGGAAAGACCTCCAGCAATGAGAAGCGCGAATTCTTTGAGTGACATATCGTCAAATGTAAGCGAGCATATATCAGAATATGCAGGGTTTGATATATATCCTGTACTCAGTTCCACCGCTCGCCTATGGTGTGCGTCAAACTGCCGGATCCACAATTCTATGGCCGTTGCGTGCCTGGCTGTTGCCTCAACTGGAAGGCTCGAATGCCGCCATTCCCAACAAAGGACGGAGCTACACAACATCACCAGCGTCGTTCTTACGTGGCGTCAGCTCGCAGATCCTGCTAGGTTGTACCTACTAACCTCTTCACTATGAGGCAATGCTGCCGACTGTTGTTGACACTGGCGCACATGTCGGGACGAGACACAGTGGCGACGAAGATCAATATATCGAAACGATGAAAATCAGTGCAGAAGCTTTCCAACGGTGGACCCGCTAACGGTGATGCGCGATGTCGCCGCTTGTTGGCGGCAAGTTTTCGCGGAGCTGTGTGTGCTATACCCCAGGGTCTTATAGAGAGCACTGACTGATTTCAAAGCGATCGCAAAAGCGTCAGCGCCACCTCCGATAGGGTCTCATCAAATCCTCACAAGAAACTGTGACTCACTAGCATCGGAATCTGTCGAATGGGGAGATGGATAACGGAACGATATTCGACGGTGTGATAGTACCGAGCAAATGACTACGTGAGGTGGTACAGTGTAGAGTGCCCAGAAGTTAATTGCGATATTATGGACAGGTAGCTTCTAGGAACGACCGACGTAAAGCATGGGTTCAGAACCCATCACATTATCCCCATGGTGATGGTATGAATGCTAGGGCAGATCTTGTAACCACCAAGATCTCTCAGGCGAGTCGATTCTTGGTGCCCTCTCTAATCGAGGACGTCTAAGCGGATTCTGGATTGAGTAATCCACCGAGATGGATACAAGTGAGTCGCAAGACAGAGGTTACTGCCTCAGGCACCCAGTAGCGTTCGGTAATTCTGAGTCTGAGGTACTCATCCGCCCCCTTCCACACCCGTGTCTGCTCTTATTGACAGCCAAGGGACTGCGAACCCCTACCTCGTGACGACGTACCAGGCGAATGACTACAGTTACCCTTGTTGTCTATATCCAAGAACGGCATATACCACAGTCACACGCTTCAAACCCGTTTTTGAAGTTTCAGATTCCGATCTGCGATCTCTGGTTCGCGACGGTCCGCGTCTCAAACCTACCGATCAACCCAGCGAACGTTACCATGCGGCCTAACGGCGCCTGAACGTTGCCTAGCTATGCATAAAGTGACGACAAATCATCAAAACTCGCTGTGCAGCACCCGGTATCATGTGAGATGGAGATGAACGCATGCAGATTGCACAGTCAGTGCGGTCACTGCAGAGCTAGATATATTTGGAGATAGCATAGTTGCCAGGCAGAATATTACATTCGGAGTATTACAAGAGTACTTGAAGTCTACAAGTAGAAAGAAAGGTTCTAGCGAGTGTGATGCAGGTGATTAGTTGACCATCCTGGCGGGGTATAGGTACACAAGAAAATCTGATGGGAAGCCGTTGCTGACGTGTACAACAACGGAAAAGGGTATGGGTAAGGGTGTAACTGTAATGAAACGCGAAACGAGATTCTGCTGTTGAAGCCTGGGTATCACTCCGTCGATTTGTGTTTTCCTCGTCGTATGTGTATGTCCCGCCACCTACCGCGATGCGTTGGCGTATAGGTCGCGACCGTGTACTGGTGGATGAGCAAAAAAAAAACAATGCCAACTCTTTCATGCTTTACGTATGCGCTTGCAAATCGCCATCAATGCCGCTCCAATCTCGACGCCTGCCCAAACCAATGCAGCGCAAATTGTCAAACTCAATCAACGCCGCAAGCCATGGTGTAACCGAAAGATGTGCCGAAAGGCTCCGAGGAGCTTCGATCCGAGGATGCAGCATGCGCTACTGATGTGTCGAAGGGTATACTGATATCGTGTGCGTCGTGAAGCGAACAAAGGGCGATTAAAGGTGCTGTTGAAGAAGTTTGGCAAATGCTCTTTCGTGTCAGATTAATGGTTGCGGCCAGCGCAACCTCAACATCCGCCTTTTGATTCTGAGATGCTCGAAGCCTCCTCCACTGCACTGAGGCCTTCGAAGTGGTCGGCCAGTCACTGGTAGCTTACGCTCGGATCGTCATGGCTCCCGGGCATCTCACTCTGCACGTACGCGCTCTGCTGCTGGCGTTCTTGTTCCTCCTCCTGCTCCGTCTGAATTGCTTTCAACTCCTCCGCCTTGTCTTTGCACGCGGCTGGCGAAAAGCCAGCTCCGACTTTCGACGAGATGATGCGCCATTTGTCGTTTTCGTATTCCTGCATTGAGGTGCGCAGTTTCGTGACCTGTGGTCCCGTTGTGGTTAGCATTTCCGCTTCCGCGATGGGGCTGCAAGTACGACGTCGCGTGTTTCAGGGCAAAACGAACGACCTCATTGCAGGGTAGGATCTGGATGTTTGAAATACATGAATGTCGCTTACCATCTCGTCTGTCCAGACTGTTGTCTTGGCTTTAAGCTTCGTGCAATATCGCACCTGAAGTGTTCCGGAGCTGCGCCCGGGGAAGAAATCGGCGATTTGCTTCCAAGTCAAGTTCTTCTTCTCTTTCAGGTCGACTAGCAGCTGGTCGTCTTCGGGCGTGAATTTCAGTTTCGGGCCGCGCGGTCTTGGTGCGGGCGCCGGCATGCCCTGGGCGCCGACGACGCTGGGAGGTCCATGGTGCGGGGTGGGTGAGGGCGGCGCACCCTCCATCTGCTGTCTCTTGCTGCGGTGAGTGTTGGGAAGGTGGTGATGATGTGTTGGAGGCAAAGTATGCTGCTGTTGCGGGGCTTGCGGAGGCGGATACTGGTGAAGGGAGTAACCCTGTTGCGAGGGATGAGCAAGTGAGACGCTTCCTGTTGCCTGCCCGTATGGGTTCAAATGCTGTTCCAAAGAAGGCAATTCTGATTGCATCTGATGCTCGTGATGGCTGCGCTTGCGTCCGGCTCCAGTGGTCTGATAAGTCGGGGAATAGCCCACATTGTAGGAGGTTGATGGCTGGTGAGACATCTGGTGGTGCTGTAAGATGTGAGATCGATGTAAGGACGGATGTGTCTCGATGTTTGTGTATGCGGGATGAGGGGCAGCGCCGGCATATTGAAGTCCATGGGATGGATGTGGCTGCGAAAAAGCGTGCTGGTACTCTGGTGGCAGGCCGGTGTGGGGATGGAGCACATTTGAATGTTCGACGTTCGATGTCGGGACATGTTGGTCGTCTCCGGCATCGCCTGGCACGCTGTAGTCGAATAATGCGCCTCGGTAGGGACTCGCCAGGGCTGCGATTACGCATGGAGACTACCAGAGCAAGCTAGCTCTGGCAGGCCGCCGCAGTGAGACCTGAGCCAGAAAAAGAATGCCTAGTCTGCGTTGCCGGGTCGCCTGAGGTACTTGTATCGCATGTGTTTACGATTTTTTCAATTGCTGTTACGTTGACAAATGTTGGAGCAAGAAGAGCCTCGAGGGAAATGCCATGGACGTAACCTGATCGCGTGTGTTAAGGATTGGGATAGCCGGATATAGCTTGTGAAAATCAGAATAACATCAACATGCCGCTGGGATTGCAGTGTTATGTACTGGATTCCGCGCCTGAAGGAGTGAAGGCATGAAGGCATTTGAGAAGTTTGTCCTTCGACAATCCTAGCCCTGTGCGCTTGCCACACGGACACTATGCCGAAGTACCAAAAGCTATGGGGCATTCCCACGACACGGTATCTGTTCCTGAATGGAACAGAATTAGCTGAGTAGGGTAGGCCCGACAACGAGTTCTACGTCAGGCATAATGCGGTGATCATGACAAGGAAGGGGTCCCCGGTTCAAGATCTGGGAAGGTATCCCAGGTCATCTGCGCCAGTGTAATGCTGCTGGCTCGTGTGCTGAATGGCTGCTGATGCAAAATGAATGCAGAAATTAGTCTCTTTGCCCCAGTCCCATTTGACGTCGTGGTCCAAGCCAACGTTGTTCTATTTCTAGAAGACTAGGAAGTAAAGATCTCCAGCACCGTTGCAGCGTCCTCATGCATACCCACAGTATCCCAGCGCAGCGTGGTGGCCAGAAGATGCGCATTGAGAGTGTACTCAACGGGCTAGGATGGGCGCTTCAACACGACAGGGGAGGTACCCAAAGCGGTGACGCCACTAGCAAGACGTTGTGAATGCGAGATTGAATCATACGGAGTTGAAGAGAACATGGAAGCCAGGACCGCGGTCTGGGAAGCCTGGCGCATGCTAGAGCTTGTGCGTCCTGGGTCTCTTGACACCACGATTGTTCGTGGTCGGAGCTTTCCAAGGCATACCACGCCATGCGCATCAACAACGGACTGGTTCATACCTGGAAGTGCCTTACCCGTAGTGGGCCGTGGTGGGTCATCATGCTGCTTGCTACTCTCGCAAGTGCTCGGCTCAGGGCAGCGCGTATGCCGGTAAGGGAAAGCTGTCTTTGACGTAGCACCCGTCTGTAAGCAGTGGGCCGGGAGCTGGCTGGCCTCAGTCACAGCTTTTTGTCGCATTGGCATAAAGCGGCCTGAGGATTGGCTCATGCAAGTGCCGTTTCGACGTTATATGAAGGAACCTGGCCCTATATGCGGTTCAACATCCCCGCAGAGCGAGGATCGACCGAGCCACAAGGAGATCCCATTGCGAGACTGACGCACGAGCGCGCACGACAGAACTGACGGGCGTACAGCGAATGGAGGCGCAAACGCAGTGGCAAGATGCGCAGCAAACGATGCTTGTTGTTATATTCGCGACGGCATCGAACGTCGATCTGCTGTTGGGTTCCTTAAGGGCTCAAACGAAGCCGAGGCGGCGAAAAGTGGCAGTGTGCTTGCGAATTGACTGAACGCTAAGTTCGGGAGACCCTCACGGCACGATAGCGACAGCTTGGCATCGCAAGGTCGTTTAGAGCGGCTGCGATCTGCCGCCCCCCGAAGTCGCATTTCCTCATCTCGCGACAGACGCAGCGGCAGGAGATGAAGTCGCAATGCGGATGGCGCCACAAAGCCTTCTCTAGGTGGTGGTTGCGCAGACGGACGCCGACATGCTTGTCGTGTTTCTCCGAACGCCAACCCCTCAGCGCCAGCCCCTTGACACGTGATCACTACGCGTCTGCGCACGAGCGGAGTCTGCCAGGTTCTCCTTTTCAGGGCGATAACTCTATGACCTCACATGCCTGTATCGAGGATTTCTTGAGGCCTCAAAGTTGGTCGATGCTGTCTGCCAACTCCAGCGACGTTTGACACCTGCCACTATTAGCCATTTAGCCTGATCGTAAGACCACATGTCGGCCAGACCGGCCAACGCTGAAGTCCATGCGTTTGACTGTACTCAATCAACACCTCGGGGAACTCGCGAAGGGTCTCCTGTTACCTGTGCCCTCCTGGTCCACGATGCGTCTACTGAAGAAGTACAATTGCAATGGTCGTAATCAACATTGCGCTTTATGCGATGACAAAGTTGCCTGTTACAGACACTTCGCCCTATGCAGTCAAGAAAGTCGTGATGTTACCCCAGGTCGCCGATGAACTCGTCAGGCCAATCCCTGCCTGAGCCACATATTGTCGTGGTCTAGCTATGCTGTCCCATAATGCTTTGTCGGTCCAGACTTCGAGAGGAAGTTTGATTGTGGGAGATGACTGCAGGGCAATGTTGTGGTCGGAGACGCACCACACAAGCGGAAAGACGCAGGTACCACGAACAGCCAATTGTTCGACCAGGATGCGATTGGTTAGCGGCCGGACGGAGAAACAGTACCGCTTCGGCAACGGCAAGGCGTTGAAACAATCTTGCGAACTGCTGTAAGTACTCGAAACAATGACCTTCGACTTGAAACGGTGACAGATGGGTCGATTTCATAGCTGTGGATCACTTCGTCAATGGTACTGATGGTTCCTCCATGTCGCAATTGATGCGGTGCATTTACACAGCTCGCCTGCGTCACAGACGATTATTGTTCCAACGACCGAAGACGGTCGCAACGCCTTTCGAACTACAGACAATGGCGCACCGTAATAAAACGAATGGTGTAGCGAAAGCAAAAGAGATGCCCACTTGACTAGGAAGCGTGGTGTATTCTCGCTGCCGATTACCGTTACTTAGAACTCCGATGAGGAACAAAGCAGGTCGATAAAGTTGTGCGCGTGCACCACTCGACCTAAAGAGGAAAGCTGGTATCATAGAGTGGGGGTCATTGCGCTGAAACCGGAAAGATGCAGACTGTGCTCAACATTATCAATACTTTCCACCGAAGTGCTCTTTGGCGTACTGCTCGCAGGCCTAGAATTGTCAGTGGGCCTTGACTACATGATACAGGTCTCGGTGCTCCACTCAAAATCTCGTGGAGACCTTTGAAGGACGGCAGGCATAATGAAGTATCACAGCTTGACGTACTTTTGCGGGTTTGCCAACTTTTTGGCCGATGGCTTTCCACTTGTTGGTATCGTATTCCTTGATCGCAGCAAGCAATGCTGCGCTCTGCTTCCCGATCAGTATTGGTCTGCTGCAGTTACCATAAGAGCTCGAACAAACTCACTTCATCTTCTGCAAACTCGGCGTAATGCATATCCTGCGTTGAACGCAATCAGCAACTGCCTGCCACCACGTGCAATGTTACTGTACTGACTTTGTACCAATGCTTTTTCACGCTGCCTTCTGTTCGTTGAGGGAAAGTCTGTGATGCTCCGTCAGCAATAGTGTGACATGTCTCGTCGACTGCCTCATGTGCAACGACTGCCTCTGGTAAGGCTTGCCTACCTTGGCGATCTCGCTCCAGCTGTTTCCCGCATCTCTCATTTGTTTGAGCCTCAGCTCTTCTGCTGGGGTCCAGGGTGTATTTGTCCGGCTCTTCTTGATCTTCGGCTCTTGTACGGGAGCATCGACTTGATCTGTCTGGGCGGATGCTGCACTGTTCTGTGCTTCTGCACCGGCACTCGCGTCCGCCATATTATTTGTCTGCTGGTCCAGACTAACGGATTTGCGCTTTCGATGACCCGATAGAGACGGCTGCGCACTCATCGAGACGTCGTTGTTGGTTTGAATCGTGGGAGCTGCAGGCTGCAGAGCGGGTTGCTCGTTTCCAGCACCAAGCTGCAAAGCTGCGGGCTGGGCTGGCGCAGTCGACGATGGTTTGAGATTACGTTTGGAAGCAGGTGATGAGCTATGAGGGGGAAGATTTCCAAGGTCAGCGTGTCCGTGGACGCAGTCCAAAGCAATATCAAGAGTGAGAGGACTGAACCATGCTTGGTGACAGAAAGACCAGAAGTCTAGGTAAGAGCGACTCACGACATGATGGCGCACGGGTGCGTCTTGTCCGCTGCTGGTCAGATAGAGACGCGAGGCTTCGTAAGTGGTCAGACTAGGTGCGTCTGTAGACCGTGGTGTCATGCTCGTATATTGCCAAGTTTGGGACTGTGTTCAGAGTGTACAATGGCGAGTTTGTGCGCTGTAGATCATCATGATATCCAAGTAGGCCGATCACCCGTCAGTGCAAGTGTTGATCAAGTACAAGGGATACAAGAAGGGTCAGATTTGCAGGCAGGCGAATGATGGGCACGATGGAGAATCATCAGACGAGAGGACGACTGGGATAGTCAGAGGTTAATCAGCCAAGTACCCGCGGTGGCAGCCGCCAGGCTTCGTAGGGCTGGAGTAGAGGTACTCCTATCGTCGTCAGAGACGTGTGGCAGTGGAAGTATCGGTACGAAGACAAGCTGCAGTCGAGAAGCGGGGTAGCAGCCTTTGGGACAGGCCCCGATGAGTAGGTGGCTTCAGAGTCGCGGGCACAACCAGACGAGTCCGAAGAGGGCGGGGAAGGTGCAGGTCGCGCGTGACATCTTCATGCATCTTCAGCTCCTGTGAGTGATGCAAACCGTTGCCGATCGAGAGCTATGACGAACATGGATACGTACCTCTTACCAAGGTAGCGAAGGACAGCCGGTCGTCCTGGAGGAGTGCTAGACGTGTTCGACCTTACCTTTGACAGCACGTTTGTATTGTGAAAAAGCACTGTTCTCATAAAGCTCTCGAATGCAGGTGTATGGCGTGGTGGACTATGAGTGGTGACGGGGAATCGTTGACGGGTGTCTAGGTTATGGTGGGGTTGGTGCTCGGGCGCTGATCCGGGCGCGCCTTCCTCAGCACGCTGCTTATGTTTTCGACATCATCATCGGTCAAACAACATGATGAGAGGTTGCAGCGACATTCACCAATCTGATGTCGCACAACGCGTGACGACGTCGAAAATACGCTTGCCAATCTCACAGGTACCTTCGATACCAGCCAATAATGACGACCTTCCTGATCTCAATTCGCAGCCGGTGAGCTCTTCCACCACCATCTCGAGCCGTTCGCCAGCCCCTGCCACTCATGACGGCGCAACATCTCTTCTTGTCCTGCGACGTTTAACAGCTGGGCGCGGGGAAGAAAGATCGACTCGCTTCTCATCTGTTTACCATCCTGATGGATGAAGGTTTTTTGGTAACGGGCGTGATGCTACTTCAGCATAAGCTCCGCCGGCCTTTCTCCGCCAAGCCGAACACTTTCAGCCACCTGACGCAGCGCCAGTATCAGCCCAAGCCGCAAACGTTTGGGAGAACCGCTCTGCCACAGCGTTCGAACTGACCGCTCAGCTATAGTGGCCTCTTTTAAGCGCCAAGCGGTATTGCCTGGTGACTGCCTTACCAAGACGAAGCTCAAGAACGGAACACGGCATTTCCGGGCCTTCTGTCGTCTTGACTGTCGCACGACATCAGCGATGACCTGGTCGTTCGCAAATTTGCGGATTTGTGTTGCGCATAGATGTTGCGCATCCTCATCAAGCTTCATTTTCGGCATTTTGTCATTCTTTGATCTTGTTCACGAAGATGCGAAGCTATGTTTTAGCTCGAACGCTGACATTCACTGTCAATATGTTCCTCAGGCACTAAGGCAGCTAAATGGTGCACTGTTCTCTCCTGTACCAGTATCCGCGCGCTTTGAGTTAGCGCCCGCTGTTATATAGTCCGGGGTGGGATTTGTTTCCAGGCTCTCCAAACATTGTCAAACCTTTCGCTTCGCAAACTTGCTGCACGACCCGCTCTCTGACATACTCAGTTTTGAAACCGACCCTGTCCAACCCAAAGCGTTCGTTCCTTTTATGCAATCAGCTCTAGAACGTCAGCAAACCTGGAGAGCGCATCGCGACAAGGCCTTCGCCTCTCCGTCTCCGGCTTAACTTGTCTCGTATCAGGGTTGCTCTAAACATTTTGGCTTTGAACGCCGATATCAACCGTGCCGGCGATCAGGAACTTAGCCGCATAATTGACAGTTTGAAAACGTTGCCAACATCAGGAGGAGCCACTGCAATCCACTATGGTGCGCGGCCCAAGGAACGTCCCGTTTCTTGTCACCGTTCATACTCTATAACAGTTGTCCGATGCCCCAAGTTTCGAGGCCTCAACCGCATCTGTTCAATCGGCATCAGTCTTTTGGTTTCTTTCTAGCAGCCTTGTAATACTTTCTTTAACTCCCACCGGCTGGGCTGCACTACATTCTCTAATCAACATTGCTGAGCAATTACATTTGTGTATTCCAATCTTCAGTAATACATTCTTTCAGAGCCAGACTCGACATCGAATAACACATCTCCCCGGCGGATACAACTCACGACTCCGATATACTCTTCGCACCAGAATCTATTGACCATCCACTTAACAAACTGCAAATCACCACAAAACAAGCACAATGCTTCACCACCAGCCTCAGATTCTTTCCCCTCTTCCGGAGATGGGCTCTCAGAGCCCCAATGCGTCTGGCCTCCGTGCTCGCAAGATGTCTGCTGCTGGAAACCGTTCATGGTCAGAAGAAGAAGTATGTTCGCTCCTCAATTTCATCACCACGCTGGCTCACATCTACTAGGAGAACTATTTGCTTCAGACTCGCATGCAGAAGATGCCATACAAGCATATTGCCGCTCACCTAAAGAAGACCGAACTCGCCTGCCGTCTTCACTACCACCAGCTGTCACATGGCAGTCACCGCCGCAGGCGCAACTCTTCGGTTTCTTCGGCCGCTTCTTTCGGCTCTGTAGCGCAGTCTGTATGCTCGATGGGCACGGATCAGGACGATTTCTCGCAGTCTTCTCGCCACACCTCGCCAATGAGCTACAATGGAGCTCCCCACCACATCAGGTCGGCCTCAGTGACTGCAGAATCAGGCCGTAGCCAGCACAAGATCCTGCTTCCCAAACCTCGCACCCTCACTCCTCAGAGCTCTCCCGAGCCTCACAATGGCCTCCGTATCAATACTGAGGTTGCCTACCAGCCACGCATCGTCGATACTGACCGACTCCGTGCCATCTACGAAGCCCGTCGCCAGCAGTTCTGGTCCACTGTCGCTGCTGACTACGGCGCTGATGTATCTCCTGCTCAGCTCGAGGAGATCTGGCGCAGTAGTTCCAGCGCTGTCCGCCCACCAACACCTGATGCGTCTCCAGATGGCAGCATCATGCACAACCCGATTCTCAAGTCCTCTTCGATCCCATACCTGTCGCCTGCTCACAGCGAGCCCAAGCACTACAGCCCTATGAATACCAGCGCTGTCCCCTTCCCTGAGCGCATGCCATACATGCTTCCTATGCCTGTTCCCTCTTCTGGACGCGCCCGCGCCGGTACCTGGAGCTCTGCGCCGAGAGACAACATGCCCATTGCCAGCCTCCTCAACGAGGATAAGAACCCTCGCCAGTTCTAGCGATATTTAGAGCCAACAACACTTTACACGTTCTTACTCTCGTTAACTCCTATTACATGATGTCTTCTGGTGTACGTTTGTCATTTGTTCTGTCTCTTGCAAACGTCCAGGCGAGTCATAGTGGAGACCTAACGAATCTCATTTGTTGGCGATTGCTTTTTCGAACAGGATCAAGGAAAGGCACGGCGTTCCCAGATAACTACAATGCACCTAAAATTCATGAACACAATCTGAACATCTCCACTGCTTGCATCAGCCTCTTCCCCATGTGTCACTTCTTAATCACCGAGGACTGCCACGTCATGTTGCATCCATGATGTCTTGCCTGCTGTGTCATAGTTTCCGTGTTGCGACTGCCGCTTTGTTGTTGCCGTAGTTGCGCCTTCCGTCCAGCTTTCCGTGATCCGCGACTTTCGCTCCGAGCGAGCGCGCCGACTAGTGCCGCTCCTTCCAGGGTTCATCCTCTCCAAATCTTCTTCATTTCCACCTGAACACCTCTGAGTTCCCAGACGCATCTTCACAGGAGATCTTGACAGCCCCACGAACTGCCCCACACGATGGCCCCACGATCTAGCCACAGAGCCACATTCAGAAACGAGTGACCTGAGATTTCGACCTGCCTGTTCAGGACTGGCGAATGTTTCGTTCTTTACTCCGTGAAACACCTTCGGCTTCATGTTCGATGAGTTGTCAACACCACGACTCTTCACAGCCTCACTACCACCGTGAGGCTTGCGCGAAGCGAATGCAACGGTCCTTCCGTCTCCACCGCTCAAGGTCACGGAACAGCCGTGGTGAAGAACGCAATTTTACGAGACCCGCAGCCCGGGCTGCATTCCGCCAACACCGTTGATGGACAGTTAACGAACATGATCAACAAAAGCACCGTGACAGCCTTGCATAGGATGGGGCCGGAGTCTCAAGTCATATGACCACTGTTATGCCGATACCGTCGACCAGAGTCACGGCCGAGTATCACCCTGGTCTCGCATCTCCCGCCTGTATACCACACCGATCCTGCACCGTCGTCCGCTGCGACCTGCCTCGCAAAACTCATTTCCCATAGTTCATGCATGTGGGGCGCATCTACACACCCTTGCGAGGCAAGCCTCCAACACCCTCGAGCGGCGGGTAATGGGAAGGCCACATCCTCGTCTCAGGATTTGAGAGCCCTGCCCCTGGACATCACCTAGTCGTCCTTGCTGCATGAATGATCAGGTATATCCTTGACTGACCGACGCTTCCGTGCCCGAGAAATCAGGCGACGGGGTTCGTTGCCTTGTCGCCTGACAGGGCTTAAGTGGTGGCCTGAAAATACCACCCAGGTATCTGGAAGGGATGACGTTGGAGGATTGTGGGCAGTTAAATGAACAGCACCGGATTGCTGGATCCGAGAGGATTGCCGGAGGGAAGTACCGCATGCAAGTAGATCGGCAGGGAAGTCTGTTCGCCTTCTATGCGCCTTCCAGAAGGATCCCATGTTTACTGGCAGTATGCAAGAACGGAATGGCTTCTGTGTTGGTACGCCTCCTTTCTTTGTTTCCTTCTTCGAGAACCTTTCAAGATATCCACTGGATTACCGGATCGGTTTCCTGAGCTCCACCGATGACTGCCTCACATCTTGGAGTCATACGATCTTCTGTATGCGGCACTTTCACCGAGAGCGAGAAGTGGGCCTCTCTGGATCTTGCTGGGCCTCTGTTGACTTCAAGCCTCCTGTTTGGGAGTCACTCTCCCCGATGTTCGTGATCAACTCCTGGGGATCTTCGCTTGAAGCGCCACCTCGACCCCCGTATTCTGCATCAAGGCGTTGCATGAGTTCTTCGCCCGGAAGAAGGATGCTTCTGTCGATCGCCAATGGTAGACCACGATGTCGGCCTCGTACCATGACAAACAACATCACAACTTTGCTCAAGCTTGCGAATGAGCCGCTGAGACTGTAATCTTCACCTGGAACACCGGTGGACAGACCCACTGTGCCATATGCTGACGTGACTTCGAAGAGCACTGAGAATGAGTCGAAGCCTGGATCTTTCCTCAGAATGTGACCTCGCTCGATAATGGAGACAAGGAAAAAAGCAAAGAATTGGAACCAGATGTCGTAGGCAAGTTGCTTCTGCAAGTGTGACGCAATGCCAGCAGCACTGTCGCCACCTTCTTCCAAACCGATCGACCTTTCCTCGTACGTGTTTGTCTTTCGGAGCGTCATCACTAGAGGATAGCTGGAGATATACATGATAACGAGGTAGGCTACCAAACATGCAGGTGCAAGAGAACTGAATGCAATGATGTACGCTCCGGACGTGCGAAGTCCAGTGGCTTGGAAGAGACCATCCAGAATCCTCGTCCCAGTGGGCAAAGCGTCGATGTCTGGCATGCCGATGTTCAGGACCTCAAAGCCAAGCCAAGCTGTAATATCGATGGTGATCTGAATTGCTAGCAGATACCAAGTCTGCCTGCTCGGAAATAAGTAGATGAAGCATCGTCGAGGATGTTGCAACAGGAACTGCAAAGTGTTCTGCAATCGAGAGCCTTTCGGCACGCACTTCTTCATAATCCAGATCGTGAACCTCAGGAAGATTGGAAACTGCGTCTGTCCAACTAACGCCAGAGCACCAGCGATGATCAGGATGTACGGCATGCCGCTGAACGGTATGAAGTTCGCGTTCAGCACATTCAGACCTCCATTCGCGAACTCAGTAACTGTCGAGAAGAACGCCCACCACCCTGGATTCAGACCGCCCGGCTGTGCGTCGCGCAAAATTTCTCTTGTCTTGGTGCGATACGCGTACGGCACCAGGAAGACCACACCGAATGTATACCAGAATAGCTGATAGCCGATCAAGATGTACAACAGAGCTTGCAAGGCGCGGTACTCCACTCCACCCAACTCCAATCGGTCGTGCTCACTGAGCTCCAGGAACCGTCCTTTTGAATCTAGGTGCGGTTTGAAAGAGATGTAGTTGTGCTGCTCAGGCTTCAATTCGCTTGACACACTATCGAACACCCTCTTGAAAAGGTTCCTCGCCAATTTCGTCTCCCATGGCGTCGGAACAAACCCAAACCCCGTCTGATGATGGAACGTCCTCCTCTTGCTCAACGGTTGAATCTTGACTGGTTTGTCCACTCTGTTCGCCTGGCTACTCTTTCTACGATCAAGTTGATCAGCAACCTGACGTTGACGCAGACAATTGGCGCGGCTGCCTTCGCCGCTACTTTCGGCCTGGCGGTTGTGCTCAATGTCTTGCATCAGGCGCTGCATGGTGCGGGAGTGCTTCATCACTTCGGACATGCGCTTGCGAAACATCGATTGTCGGATTAGAACGACGACCATGGAGACGAAGGGAATGTTGCCGATGATTAGCAGGACGCAGAGGACGGCTTGTTGGAAGCCCGAGAGGTCACCTAGGTTGACGGAATTTAGGCCTTGGTTTGTCAGCACTGGTCAATTGCGTTTCCATTTTGCAATACAATACAGGACGTTTTTGAGCTGGACTGGAATGTGATCTGCACAGCCGTGCAGGTTCGGCTAGAGGCGAGGCTCATCTGTCGACCAGATGTCCTGCATGAATGGAGTCTGCAAAAGCGAAGACATACGCGAGACATGCAACCAGACACAAAGACGCCCTGGCAGCCGGCAACGAAGATGAATATGGCGTACCAGTGGTTGTCATAGCACTGCACGTAAGGAACAGTGCGTCCATGTAGCTCAAATGCGAGTCCCTGTACTCCTTTGGTCCATTCTTCACGCCCTCGCCATACACAATGACGGACGAAATGGCAATAACAACAATGAAGTAGAGCATATGCGCTCGATAAAAGTTGAGCGTAAGAAACTCATCTTTCATGTATCTGAGGAAGTGGTTCTTGGCTTCTCGCGGATTCTGCTGCAGCTCTTCGACCGGATCTGGCATTGCGAAGGCGTCTGATGTCGCGAAAGCGATGCTCTTGTACGTGAGGACTTGTTCGATTTCATGTTCCTGCCTTCCGTAGGCCTCCCAGTTTATTGTTCGTCGCTTGCTGCCCAGTGATGCCAGGAAGGTCCGAAAGAGGCAGTGCTGTTGCCAATGTTGTTGGCGTCGCGAAATGATGTCATGGAGCGAAAATGCGCGCACCAAGACGCTTGCTACTGCAACATCTATCAACCACCGCGTTCAGGTCCCGGGTTCTTCTGATTGGTTTTACGGCTGCTGTGCCTACCTGCGATGCTTGCAAGTTTCGCGGCGTGACGGAACCCACTGCGGTAGTGATAGGAACGGGGCGGCTCGCGCCATCGACCGTTAGCAAAAGCTCTGGGAGGTACACACTTACGCAGCGACGCCGAGACCGGACCCTACAGATCCTAAAGCAACCTTGCGTTTTCTCCATCATCTCACTGAGGGTGGAATCTGATGAAAGCCACTGGCGACCTTCCATCACGCTCGTCTTTGGGCTCGACCTGACAGACCTTTGCGACTATATCATGTTGCACACTATCTGCGATCTCCAGTTCTTCGTCTTCGAACAATAACTCCTCTCTGTGTTACTGGGCGTTCAGGAAAAGATACTTTGAGTGATCGTCGTTGCTGGAGAAGATCGTGGTAGAGCGCGCACAACAGAAACCTTCGTACCGGCCCCACAACGTCTACCCAGAACGCATACAGCGTTTCCCGTACAGATGTTAAAGCGATGGAGTCTCAATGTATCTTCGATCTACTTCGAAGACGAGCTGAACTTGTCAGAGCGCGTGCTGCCAGCAAGCGAAGCCTGCCAGCAAACAGTTTGACCCTGGATCCCAACAAAGGCCACTCCTTGTTTGATTCACAGCGCCTCGCAAATCCTCGAGCTTCAGGGTGCACCGAGAGCATCTCAACAGCTGTGCACGGGAAGCGGCCATTTTTCTAAAGCTGATAAATTGGTCTAGAGGCCCCTCGCAACCGAGGGATGGCGTTCGTATTCAATCACACCAGTCGCGTTATCCACTTCACGGTCTAGTGCGGACCAGTCGGATGCCAACAATTGGGTATCTGTGGGGGTGGGTCGAAGGTGCAGTACTCGGACAGAGCGACTGAGATCTTAGTTTTCTCCACGAGCAGCGATCCAGGTCCCGTGGTACTACACCCTGGATTGGTGACCCAGAAGTATCTTTGGGTCCAAGATCACCAGCTCTGGCGGTCGGTGTTGCGGCGTGACTCGCAGAGACTAGGCTGAGACCTACCACGTTCTGGACTGCAGCGCCCGCTCTAGCCCAATCCGTCGACGCCTTGCATACTGAGTCCGGTGGCTTTGAGCTTGATAGCTGGGAACAGGACGCCAGACCCAGAAAGAACCTTTTCACGTACCAATGAACATGTGTAGCGAAATGCAGACTGGGATCGCTCCTGTTGTGATTGGAGAGCTGCAAGCCACATTGATATCTCGGGGCACCGAATGCCTTGCGAGGCGAGCCTGCACAGGAGTCGGCCTGGCATGAACTCGTATACCCTCGAATCAGAGCCGTCAGGACAGGCTAGATCTGTTATCAGCTTCCGCAGTTCGCGAAATTTGAATGTCAGCCAACGATGGTGTGGCTAGACGCAGCGCTCAAAGTTTAACGTTGACCTGGCCCAGTCTGGGGAGAAGAGCGGCTCTCCTTGCCCACATTGTTACGCCCGATATAAGATACGAGCACTTTCGTCTATCTAGCGGGGTGACCCACATCTCTACTGCTTCCTACAACATGTTCCGTGAATTTTTTCGCAGTCACCGCCGTTCTGGCTCATATGGCAATGTCTATACAAAGCTACAGGCAGATGCTGAGGCAGCCAGCAGTAGCTTGGAGAAGAAGCTTGGAGAAGTGACCGGCGAAGTTGCTGGCGTCTTACAAGGCAAGCTGAGCTCTGAGGCCGAGTTTCGACCATGGAAGTCGCACATGCTCGGAGTACGTCTCATCTGAACTGTTTCCATCGGCCATCGCCACTGACGCGCATCCAGTTGATCATGAAGCACAACCAGGAGCTAGAAGCCTTCATGCAGAACGCAAAGCGAGACGCAATGAGGATTTGCGAAGGACTCTCAAAGTCAGATCGAGCCGAAGCCGCGGACCGCTACAAAATCTGGCATGAGTACGTAGTAGCTGCAGTCACTGCCATCGTCATCTTCCTGCAAAAGTCGATCACAGCCATTATCGATAACAAGAAGGCCACCATTGCCGGCGCCACCTCATCAGATGCAGACCTCCGCTCGGCAATTAAGGAGTGGGAGTCAGACGCCATGTTTGCTGTCAGGAACGCATATCACAAGGCCGATGCCATATTTGGACGAAGGTTATGAGCATGAGCGCTTTGGTTTGCATTCACGCCGGAGCGATGGGCAAACGCATTTATGACTTATGAACACATCCTTTATACATCTCAAATTTCGCTACACTCATCGCAGACGGATCTGCTCGTTCTTCAAAAGTAATCTCTTGAAGCAGGCCGCAGTTTCTACACCCGTTCAAGCTTATTCTTCTCAGCGTGCTTCCTCCAAGCCTCGTTGTTGCATACATCAATTGACTTGTCGTCACCAGTTTTTCCTAAAAACGACAGTTACCTCTCCATATGGACCCAAACATAAATGGCATATTGCTCGGGCCCTCATTCCCGCCTCATTCCCGCCTCATTTTAAGGCTCCCCGCGTCGCTTTCACTCCACGGAACTGAATCAGACTCGCGCTCGGCATGTCATCATAGTACGTCCAGGGATCTGGAGGAGTGAACAGACCCTTCGACTCAGCCACCTTGATCTCTCCCGCGAGAATCTGAGCATACTGCACCCGACGCAAGCCCTTCTGGTACTCGTCATTTGCGCGAGAGCCAGTGCAGTGAGACGCACGATATCACCTCCAGCAAGGATATTATACCTGTGGCGGAGGACGGAAGACTCCATGATGTCAATGTTCTGCGTAACGAAGGGAGAAGTGTTAAGCTAGTGCAGGATAGAGTTAGCTTCAGCGGCCGGTATGAAGGGGTCGATCACCCATGTTGCTCGTGTCTGCCAGAATTCTTTCTTGAAGCCAAAAGTGGCGCACTAGATGTAAGGGGAAGTATCTACAGGCGGTATCACGCCTGTAGTGTTGTGCTCAATGACCTAAGTGCTGCGGTTGCCAACTCGGCAAATCCTGGTCCATTGATTATCGACAGGATCAAAATCATCGACATTCAAAGACTGGAGTGCTGCGGTCGAAATGGCTTGCAAGGCCTCTCCATGCATCAAGAAGCCTGGGAAATAGAGCAGAACATCTTGTCGATGAATGAGACCATCGGGAATAACGAGTAGACCTTGTACCACGTATGAGGTTCTGTTCTGGTATAGTGCAGTTGCTGTTCAGCAGCGACCACACAGCAGACTGATTATATCATAGGTCGCGATCGGTATTGGGACCTGCACGTGTTGGTCTCCGCTAGGGCCCGACCTCGTGAAGTCTGAAACATTCTTTGAAGTGTAATCCACCACATAGCCTTCTTGCTCGATGTACGCGTTTAATACCTTGTATCCATGGCTCTCAACGACGATACATAGGGCTGTAGGATCGTCGAGCTAACAAACCAACAGTTCGTAAACAAGCTCACTGACGATGGTGCTACCAATATTGGGTTGCATTGATGGAGATACTGATGAGTCCGAGAAGAAGGACTTGGGGTGCTTGTTGACATCGTAGCTCGTGCGAAGAATAAGAGGACGAATGTCGAGATCCTTGCAGGTCTGCGCCAAGTTCGCAGTAGCGGCAGGTCTAGGTGCATTAGGATGTTTGTTTGGAGGGGAGCATAGTTCGCGCTCGGGAGGCCAACTAGTGTAGTCATTGTGATGGAAAACTTCTGGTTGAGACATTGCTTCGACATCATCGTGTCGGATCGATGAAGGGACGATTTTGACACAGTTCAAATATGATGTGGGCGCTAGGTGTTGATCATTTTGGGTACATTAAGAAGGCCTGCAAAGCTCGCATTGTGCACGTATTATTATTCCCTCTGCTCGCCGTCGCCCTTGCATAGTGTGTCCTGAACGAATATTATGCACGCGCATACCGCTTCTGAAATCGCTCTCAATGACCTTAGCTTGCCAGAGATGGCACCATACCGCGAAATCATTTGGATGGATGTACCAAGCCTAGCCTTACCTAGCCGCTCTACGCAATCCAATGAGACCTTTCGAAATCCGCTTTGCGCTGAGCTTCCTCTTGTATATTCATCATCTACTGCACTTTCTAGACATTGTCCAGGGAACTCATGACCTCGTCATCATGAACCGTTCAAGTCGGGGCAGGTCAAATTTGCCCCTTGTGCCGGTCGCCCTTCTGACGTTGTCCAACACGTCCACGTATTTCTGTGGATATCGGTCTACAGGAACTTTTGCAAGCTCCAGCAAAGTAAGCTTATTCGTGTGATCCCAGGAGCTCTTCGTATTTGCGAGTGTAGTAGGAATTTTCTGCAGGTGATGGTGGCGATCGATTACCGCCTCGCCATTCTCCAGGACATTCTCTGCCAGTGTGACCGACTGATATTCTAAAATGGAATGCGGCATTGAATTGTCGTAGTCAATTTCGTAGTAAACAATAGACGTGCCAGTCTTGTTTGTAGTTCGCACAAGCAAATGGAAGGTAGTAGACTCCAGAACCTTGATAAGCATGTCCGGATCTTCCACATCGCTGGTGTCAAAACCTAACGTCCAAGTGTGTTTGTCGCCAATTCGTCGGCGTCATGTGAGTTCTTCGATGTCATCATCATCTTTGTGGGATATTCTTGTGGAATATTACCGTCGAGGTTTGTCATCGTGGAAGATCGTCGAGCCCAAGACACTGTCTACGTCCGGACGCCTTCCTTAGTGAAATTGCCAAGGACAGAAATAATAATGTCGGTGAGCTTCTCTTTGAGAAGATAGCACTCTGACTTGACGAACAGGTTGTCGTTTTACAGTTCTTGAGTACTTGAGCAACGGAGGCTTCTTTCCGCCGTTGGATAGGAATGCAGGTCTCAGTATTCTTAGCAGGGTTATCGCGCCAGTAAGAAAATTAAGTCTTACTATGGCCGTCGTCTGTCTGGTAGTCGTAACCGATCAGGGCACTGCGAGTCTCTCGAGCAACAAAGATCACCAAAAAGACCAGAGGATAACTCCAACGCTGTGCCTACTGTCAGAGGCCCAGTCCAGTAAAGACGGGAGGTGGCCTTCAGGAGCGGCTGCAACAGACCAAATCCTTTCATATACGAACAAGGGACACAATTTCTACAACGCCAAGGTAGGTGAGTATCAGCGCTTATACGAGCGCATGTGTGCAGCTGAGGGGGTCGATAAGAGCCACCATGGTGCCGGAGGTAGTCGTGTAAGTTCCAGTTGTTGCAGTCGTAGCTGCCGCGGAGATTTCACTTGCGGGAGTTCTAGAGTGCAGGTGCTGTTCTAGATCAACCGGTACGCTAGACTGTAGTGTAGTTACGTATTTGCATTGGATGTCGTGATTGAGGAAGTGCTCTGACCGCGAGCTGCGACGTAAGACTGCGAGAGACTGGCACAAGCACTGGCTTGTACCACCCCATTACGGTCAGGAGATTGTCAGCAGGTGTGTAGGCTCCTATAAGACAGTGGACTCGACTTACGAAGAATGGACCCCGATGCATGGGAGCCTGCGATGCAGAATTGCAGGAACAGCGAGGGAGAAGTAGGGAACAGTTGAGAGCAGGTGAGAGAAGAACGCGAAACTGATCACGAACACTTCGACGCACGGGCCCGCTAGTCACGCAAAGCATGGTCTCCGTGGAATAAAGATGAAGGAGACATGAGACCTTGCAACCCCATTCAAGACCATAAAGTTAGCCCTTCGACTAGCCTCCCTTCGATTGGCCCCATGGCCACCTTACCCACTCCGCCCAGGAACCATCATCTGTGATACCGTTATCAACCTCGTCATCAGTCTCATCGATCTCAAGCTCCGGAATTACCTCCCCGAGAAGCACAGGCCCCCAGGCTTCCTCACCAATCCGTGGCCTCCAAATACCCTCATCAATCAAACCAGGCATGTCATCCTCACTCTCATCAACACATCCACCCTCTACAACCTCGAGACTTCTTGCCTCTTCCTCCTCATCCTTGAGACGATGCTCCCACTTCACCCTTCCAAGGTAGATGGCATTACGATACATCTCCATAACCCTCAGTCCATCAACCTTGACACGGTCCTCGCTTGCCATCCTCGATGCTTGCTAGCCGCTGTGTGATGTATCGACCTACAGGCAACACCCTATCTTTCAGTACTTGCATCATGCTCCTACTTGCTACCTGCCCGTTATCTGGCGGCATCGTCGTCCCCTTCAGTTTCTGCAGCTCACTCTTTACTGGCGCCAGCAGGTTCTCGATCACCTCTACATCCATGACCGGCGGTGGGGAATGCATGAGTACAGGGCGCACACTCGTATGTCGATTTGCGGGTGTAGGCGTGGATGGCGGTCTCGGTGAAGTCAAGTTAGCGGACTGGGAACCGTCGAGTGGGACGGAGTAGATTGGGTGGATGGTGTATGCCGTACGGGAGGGCTGATAGCCGCGCGACTGGTCTGCTTGAATGGCTGCTTGCGCGCGGCTGCGATCTCTGCGGGTGTCATGGTTTGGCTGGGGAGGTTGGTGAGGCGGAGAACAGGTCGTATGGAGGTGGATGGGCCTGCGACAGCTCGCGGCGGCGTGTATCGAGGAGTTGAGGTACTTTCTGCGCGGTCGGTAGCCACGGTCGTCGATACTGCTTCTGTTGCATTGCGTATTGGGGTTTCATTGGTGGTAGTTGGAGCTTCCTCATCCGTAGACTCGTCGTCGAAAGGGCCCCTGAACATATTGCTGGCTCAGGTCGAGTAGAGACGTCTTTTCGATATCGACCTGTAGGTCGTGCTTCAGTCGGGCGAAATGGACAAGTTCTTGAGGTCCCGGTTTGCTGTTAACCAGAACCAGCAAGCAGGCAAACGCCCTCGTCCCCACTGGAACACCTTGCATCAGCATCCCAACAACCATGTTAGAGTTCCTGCTCTTGCATTATCCATTATGCTTGTTTTGTACGTTATGCTACATTTCAACCGAAGGGCCCTCTTTCATCGATTTCACCTAATCATCAGCGACAATCCCTCTCCCCTCTCTCCACCCGGTCGGTATCAACGCCGCCGCAACCTGCCCAACACCTCTCTCTGTAGCGAGGAGATTGAACTGCGCCGCCGCATTCCGTGTATCCTGGACCTCCAACCGTATACCGAGACCGTTGAGGTACGTTCGAACGGCAGGCGCAAGAGGGAGAACGGAGGGCCCGGTGCCAATGATGAGGATGTCTGTGTCAACAACGTCAGCTGATTTTCCAATTGCGCAAGCATGTGCTAGTTTCATCCGGTGTCTGCAGTCCGCGGTTTTGGGGAGAAATCGTTGTGTATGCGCATGTGCTTGGACAATCGAGACTTACCAGGCTTCGGCCACACCAGCTCCAATATTCCCCAGCCGCCTTCTGCAATCTCCCACTGTCCCTTCTTGTTCTTCAACCTGCCAGTCATCGCATCGTCTCCAGTCCCGCCCTCCGCAACCGTGCCCTCCTTCCTCCCTTCCCTCAACCATGGCCGCCACCTAAACGCCTCACCGCCGACAAGCAGTAGCCCACAGCCACTAACCCTCATTTGGTTGTTCAGTGCAAATCCGTCAGCCGTCGTTGCGTCAATGCTGGTCGCGGGCGCAGCTGTGTTGCGCAGCACGTCGAGCGCATTGAAGTCTGTTTGCGTGTCTTCGTCGCTCTTGGGGCCGCGGTCGCGAGACTTCGGGGGGCGAGATTGCATGAGCACGGGAGCCGTGGTCTGTATGCTGCGCCGGGAGGAGGGGCGTAGACTTGTGCATGATGAAGTAGTTGACGGGCGCGACGAAGCGAGGGAGGGCGAGCGGACGGAGCGCGTGGACGATTGAATGATGCGCGAGGAGAGCGAGCGGGTGTGGTATATTATCTGGCGCTCCATTGTGCTAGTGGTCATGCGTGAAGACTTGTGAAACGGGAGAGGAAAGTTGAGAACATCATGGTGATGAACATCGTCATTGAATTGATTGACGGCCCAAGCTCCGAGCTAGCTGCAGGTACTCCGCTCCGCTGCGGGCGCGTCTTCCCAAGGTATCATCCTAAACTCCTGACACTATACCAATGCGTGTCTGTATGCTGGTGAATTCAACAATGCAAAATGCCGCTAAACCGAAATGCAGACGCTGTCATGCGCGAGACAGACTCCCTTTGAACGCCGCCGTTACCGTGCCATCGAACCGCCCGCAACAGGATGCGCACTACCGCCCTTCTTCCCCATCGCCGGTTTCACGGGCCTCAGGTCGTCCATATCGATCTCGTCCTCGTCCTCGGAGTCAAATGCGGAAGGTAGCTCTTCGCAGTCCTCAGCGTTGAGGCCAAGCTTCGCCATCATGCCGAGCATTCCTTGAGGCTGACGCTGGTCTAGCCCGCCCTTGACAGGCGACGCTTTGAATGACCTTGTCAGTTGCGAGCTCGTGCTTGCGCGCTGCACGTCGCGGCGCCGGAAGTCCATGGGCTCGGTTTGGCTGCTGGTGCTGGCTGTGCTGGTGGCTGTTGAAGAAAGACTTGGACATGTGCCTGCGCTTTGCTGCGAATACTGATTTGCGCTTTGCTGGCGACGATGTCTGCTTCGCTGTGCTTCTGGCTTTCCGCATCGCAATGCTTGCTCGGCGCCTAGGTAGGTCCACTCATTTGCTGGTGGGTTGTATGTTGGACTTGTGCCGCGGTTTGTGCAGAGCTTAGACGCTTTCAGTTCGCCACTGGGTGTGCTGGATCCGGATGCCGTGAAGCGCGACCAGCGCGAGTAGCTCACGGTGCGGCAGCTTGGTGGTGTTGCAGGCATCTCTGCCCAGGGCGGGATAATGTTGTGCATAGCTCTCGAGCTCTTGCGCTCAGGCAGTGCCGGCCTGGTTGATATTCTGCTTCTCCCTTCGTTTGCAGACATCTGTGGGTTGTATGAAAAGTAGTCTTGTTGCGACATTGTGGCTGATTGCTGTTTGCGGCCGGACGTGGAATTTGAAAGGTCGCAAGCGATCAGCCTTGTTGGCGCAGCTGGATTTGTATTATGAGGCTGAGTCAGGTTGGGCTGTTGCTGACTTCAGGTTACTCGGTACCGTTTGGGTGAGCGCCATGGTCGAAGTCGGTGAGGTCAGCAATGAAAGAGGCGGGGCTCGTTCTCCATTCCATTATCTATCTTCACCTTATAGACCACACCGCACTTTGCAACAGCGGCTCCGGATTGGTGTGACCTTGTGGAGACGCCCGCCTGAGCATCGGAGGAAATCCCCGCACTAAGGGGCACTGTGAGCGGAACACCAGGACTGTGGGTGTGACTATGGCGACAGGTGGACTTGAGTCTTACGGGCGTGGAGAGTTTGCGCCGTCTGGTTTGCGCGCCATGCGAGTGCTGCGCATGATGGGCCCTTGTGCAGGTAGTGGCGGATGACGTCGATTGGCGGAGGCCGTGTAACACCAGGGACACTGATTGGCGTGGGGGCAAGATGTGATGGATGCATGTGAAGCTGCAACCCGTGATGGTTGGAGCAGGTGCAGTGAGGCGCCCGCGTTCAGGGTCCAGGGTCCGCGTATTCAGCCTTTCAGGCACAATGATGCGCGCGTACGACGCGGTAGCCGCTGCACGTCACAGCCACCTGCGGACAGCCGAGCTACCTCGTAGCCTGGTTCAAGGATCTCTCCATTCTTCCTTCGTTTCTTTCCTCCGTAACCACGATGTACGGGATCGTGTATTTCGCTGAGACGATGAAGCTGTTCAAACCTGCGTGCCCCGGACTTCCAGTTCTACGGGAGATCTGCAGACAGCTGAGCCACCGACCATGGTACTGTTTCTTGGGGAAGCCATACCATATAGTACGGCTGTCTTCAGCTCGGCTCCCCAGCTCGCCTGTCTGACTCTCCCACCAACTCGGCAACCAGATACCTGAATCTCTGTCCATGATGGACAGCGGCAATGAACAGACTTACCAGCCATGCACATCACCTCCTCGCACCATCTCCCTTCCCATTTGCGCCCCGCATGCGACTTCATTACTGCCGAAATCGCCCTCCATCCGTACTTCATAGCCTGCGAACGATCATGCAGGGCCTAGAGTAGTAATTTGAAGTTCGACAGAAGATCATCACAATCTGGTGGGCTTTGCTGCAGGAGGGAATGGTCAAGAAGGAAAGTATTGAGCAGCCGATTGACTTCTGCAGAGATCATAAGAGATTGTGTCGAGCGAGTGCTGACATTGCCGCGCTTTGAGTATCTAGACCGGCTAAAAGGGTATGACGGCGGCTCTGGGGCTTGGGATGGCGAAGAGTTGAGAGGGAAATCTGAGATATCAGTGACCTGGCTTGCCGTGTCAGCTCTTAAAGTGATGGGAGGAGGGAGAACGTTGCAACTGATAAGGTGGATTGAGGAGGTGGATATCGATGGTGCACTTAGAGAAGAGGAAGTAAAAGAGGAGAGGATCAGTCCGGAACCGGAGCAGGGCTGGATCGACGAAGATGAGTTTAAATTTAACGATGCGAGCGAAGAAGAGAAAAGGAGAGAAGGCGAGTACGCTCATGACTTGTCTAGTCTACTTATGCCAGAACAGGATAATGAATCTGGCCTTCGAATCGGTATGATCAATCCCAACCGCGAAGACCTGCCAGAATGAGCAGAAGGAACCCTGGAGAGACTCAGAGCAATCGAGAACACATATGAAGCAGCTACCACGGATGCTCTTCACAAATCAAATCCTAACTTCTTAGAATTTCTGGCAAGCCTTGTCTGTGACCGAAGTGAAGATTCGAACGTTGCATAGGTTGGAGGCCTTACAGGTAATGCAGGACTGCCTCAGCCAAGGCTATGAGCGCAAAGGGAAGGTTGAGTTTGTGATTCCCCCAAAGCGCTTCAAATGTGACTTCTGCTAGTAGCATTGACATATGCCCTACGTATTGCGAGCCGAACCAAAGGCGACCACGCTTGCCTGGAGGTGATCGAAGCTCCGGATACAGCCAACACTAGATCTCCTGATAGAAAGAATCTGCAAGTGCTTGAGCTACACATGTAAGGCCTCTTCCAAACGGTTGGACCCTCTCGATATTCTGATAGTATCGAACGAGATCTGCGGCGGTCATATAATCGATGAGTCGTTACCAGGAGCAGTCGGCATTCTTGTTGATTACGCGCTCAACAGAACCGTCCGTGTGCTCTAAGTCTGCAAATGCAACGCGCAGATCCCTTCTGAGTCACATCTTTGGGCACTGGCTACCAAGAGACTTCTTGATGAGGCTGTGTACGAATAGTAGCAAGCCTGTCTTGACGTCCTGCAGGTTTTGATCGTCTTCCAGCGTCGTATCCTCCTCATCTCGCACCACGATACGTACGTGAGTAAAGTCAAATATGTCATTTGTAGCCATTATCAGCTCCACCACATCGAACATGAAAACCCCCTCGTCTCCACCACTTATCCGCGGTACAAGTAGCTTGATTCGGCTGGTTTGATCGAAGCTTTCATCGTCGATATCGGGGATGCAGTCCTGGCCGGAGAGCGCCCACCGATTGAGTCTCCGAAAGTCACCTGTAACTGACAGTGCAGCTGTCAATCGAATACTGGCGTAGTAGGCAACACGTCTGCGAAAGTCACGGCTGACATGCAACATAGAAGCCCCTTCGCTGCTCACAGTGCAGTGATCCAGATCGTAACGGATATCAATTCGGCGGTCGGGAATGACATTTGCGACGATCTTCTCCTCTATCTCGCAGTCCCCTCTGTCCATCAAATCGAAAAGCGTTTTTGGCTGTTTGATCACAAATCGTTGCTGGCCTCGTAGGAGCAACGAGGCTTCGTTGTAGATCTGCCGACAAGTCTCAAGAAGCGTGTAGCGGTCGCTCATCTGGATGTATCCGCCGCTGCGCCTAGCCAGCAATTGTGCCGCCGAAGCTCCTGTTGGAAAGAGCCATTTGTAAACCAAGTTTCGGATTTCTGGCGGTAGATCGAGGAAGGCCCTGGCCGGAGGTGAAGTGGGGATTTGAGGTTGCAACGTGTTGGTGGTGAGCCGCAGATGAGGTGAAGACCTCGCTGCGTTTTCGTCCATGCTGCAGGGATTGGAAGGTCGAAGTCTCGCCGTCAGTGAGGTGTTGGCACGGAGGTAGTCAATTTATGGTTGTGTGGATGACCGTAGCGCCTGCTCAGAGTAGAAGGCACGTGCGAAGGTAGCGCCCAAAGGTGAAGGTGCGTCCTCGCTCGCCCCATCTTGTCAATATTGTAGATTGACGTTTTTGCAGTCGGCTGAGCACGCGTAGTGGGAAGCTGTACGTCTCCGTAGGTGCTGTATCTACTGGCCTTTGCCCTGGGGGAGACAACGATTGCTGCTGTGACTTTACTGGACCTGCTTAAAGGTGGAAGGTAAACGTATGTCTTGAAGGTAAATTTAATTTCTCTTAGTATATGTGAAATCAGCTGGTGCCATGCTTAGGGTCCTGCAGATACACAGTTCAAAGATGTTCTGGTACCTGGCAGACAGGACTCTGTCCAGATGGGAGTGACTTCAACTGCTGGGTTCCGTAGCCCGTTGGCCAAGATGTCGATACTAATCTAGCGGAATGCCAACTCTGACTTGATAGTGGAAGATAATGGCATTGCGCGGTTTATATCAGGTAGTTGTTATGTCATTGTTGTTGCATTTTGGCGATACTCAGCGCGAACTTCAAACATTCTCGCCATAGACCCTCAAAGACAGCGCACTACTATACGTCAATTCATTCGAATCGTTATTGTTTACCAGAACATCATGCACTCGGTTTCGTCGATGCGCTGAGCAAGATCCGCTGCAACACCAAGCAGAGAGCCTTGGTCAGAGTCAATGTCGAACAGGCAATCCATATCACCCTTCGAGTCTTCTAAGTCATCCTCGGCCTCGCTGCAGTCTGGATCGACCATGTGTCTCAAGGATTCCACGACGCAGGATGGCTGGACAGACGAAAACCCTACTTCCTCGAACTTTGACATCCACTTGTCAGTCACAATGCGGACCCCTCCATTCTTGTCGACAAATTCTGCCCTGAGCGGCCAAAGCATTCCGTTCACCCAGATTGTTGGGCATGGACTCTTTCGAGTCTGAGGATGATCCTGGATCAAGCACCACATGAAGAGGAGAATTCTCGCTTGGATGTCGTGAATCGACCCCGACTGCTTCTCCTACCTCGCCCAGGATCTGATCTTCCCTTGAACACTGCACGGCTTTTCGAGTCCGTGTGTTGCCAGAAGGAAAGCAGTCGCATCGAACTCGACTGCTGCGGGCGAGACAGTGACGTTCAAGTTAATATCGAAAGCTATAACGATCTTGGTCCTGATATAGACAGGCTCACCCCAACGAGAGGTTTATGCGTGTCCATCTGTGACCCAGTACTGTGATTCCTGGAAAACGACCGAAGGCAGACTTTGCGGTTGTAGTTCTCAAAAGCGTCGTAATATGAGCACCAGCAGGATCCATGATACACATCTCGCGCAGCCATCGGTCGGCATACATTATCTCTGGCGCATTCCTGATCAACGTCCGGTTGTCGAGATCGTAATGCAAATGGATCCCCTGAAGTGGAATGAGGTGCTGCAAGATGTGGTAGTCGAAGCATTCGTCATCGTCGCTGTCATAGTAGATCTCGATCCAAAGCTTCTGGACGAGCTGCCGGAATGTTTCGGGCTTGACGATGGCCAGTCGGTTCTGCTCCTGCAGAACACCTGTTGCCTTCCTGTAGATTTGGCGACATGTAGCGATCATACCAAGGCGGTCAGACATCGAGATGTAACCCTTGCCTGCATTACGCTTCAGGAGCTGCACCGCCGAGCGTCCTTCCGGAAAGAGATAGTGGTAGATCATATGCCGAACCTCAGCTGGTAAAACGAGGAAAGAGACAGTCGCCTGAGCCATGTCCACAGGAGGAGACGAGAGTGGATCCATGTTCGGGGCTGAAGGTCGCGCGCGCAGCAGCTGCGTATTGGCGCCCGTGTTGCTGGGTAACAGCGGCGGAAACAATGACGGAGGCATCGCGAGCGTCGTCAGGAGGGAGATGGCATCGCTGAACTTGTTGTTTGTAGAGGTGTGGTGAGTATAAGTCAAGGGGCTGTAAAGGCTAGAACGTCCAGGCAGAAGTGATGCTCGTGCACTCACGATAAAGGTAGGCGCGTTGCACTGACGTCACGCCTACTCTGTTGTGAGCGTGCGAGGTGAAGTCACAAGGAAAAGCTCGACGAAAATCAAAAAGCACCGGCAAGTAAAACAGTGAAAGTGAAGAAGTGAATTCAAGCACATCCACAAAGGGAAGGTGCCAAAATGCTGCCCATAACGATACAACTTACTCATGCCGCTCAAATTCATAGTAGTCATTAATGTCCCCATTCTCTCTCATCTTATCAACAGTGTCTTCGTCCTAGGCAGTCCACCTTTTAGAGTACCCATGCCCGTAACCGCCCTTAGGCTTGAAGCACTTGAGCCACTGCCCGAGCGCATCAGTGAAGTATTTTCTGCTGATCGCGCCGCCCGGGAAGTATGTCCTGAAATCATAGCAATGCTGCGCATCCGCCATCGTGTAGCCGAACAAATCCCTCTTGCTAGTTGTAGCACCGCACTTGGGCGCATCAGTGAAAGAGTTAACCTTGGGCGCAAAAGATTCGGAGCTGAGCGGGCTGAGTGTGCGCCAGGGGTCGAACTCGCCACCAGACCAGTAGACGTTGCTAGGGCGGATGTCCCAGCCGCCGAAGACCTTGTTGGTGCGGTCTGTGTTGGGCCAGTCGGGAAGTAGACTGCGAGGAGCGTCGGGGAACTGGCGGTGGCAGATGTCATGCTGATGCTGAAGGGAGTTGTATTTCGACACAATCTGGTTGGGGCCGAGGTTGGCAGACTGGAAATAGCCCCACTGTGTGCAGTACTGCCAGGTCCAGCTGATTGAACTGGGGTCCGTGAAGCGCTTGTTCAAGTCGCAGGTACCTGTGACGTTCTGCTTGCCAGAGCACTCGGTTTCAAGGTAGCTGTTGACAAGAGGGGTGAAAGTCTTCCAAGAGGCCCAGCGGTCGACCACGTACTTTGCACCCTTGGATTTGGACCAGCCTTCAGCGGGCGCGGTGGTGTTCGTCTTCGGGTCGGTTTCGATGTAGTCGCAGAAGCTGCGAAGAGATCCAGAACCGCCATCAACGCCGTATGACTGCCAAAGGTAGAAGATGGTGGTGAGCGCATCAGCAAAGGTCGCGTGAGAGTTTGATGCAGCGCCCTTGCCGAGGAATTGCTCCTTGAGCTTAGCGGATGCGGAGCGGTCGGTGTCGAAGGTGTGATCAATGTACTTGATGGCGGCTTTGATGTCCTGTGTGCAATTGCCGAAGCCGTACTTATTCATTCCACGGTAGACTGGCTCGAAGTAGAAGGACTGGTCAACGCTGGCTTCAACAGGTGCGGAGGAAGCATATCCGGCATAGATGGTCTCCGGGTACATGTTGCGGATGAAAGCAGCACGCATAGCTGGGTACGATCCTCCAACGAAGATCCAAGGCGTCTTATCAGGAGTCAAGGTAGCGTTGATGTTCTCCCTCTTGAACTGCTTGGCGAATTGAACAACGTCGGCAAGCGACTGCTCGGTGGTGAGATACTTGAAGGTCTCAGCCGGGGTGTCAAGGTTGATAGGGGCAGGTGTTGAGTTGCCGTCTGTTCGATATGTTAGCAATGAGCCTGCAGAACAGACGAAGAATTGACTTACAGAAGCGGTGCTCCCAAACGATACCAATACCACCGAACTGATCGACGATCTGCTTGAAGAAGCTTGTCTCGTTCTGTAGCCTGAACTGCCAGCTGCCACTCGCATCGGCCTCACCAACATCGTAGATGAAGACCGGACCGCCGGCCTTGTAACCAGACTCCGCAACCCAGAATCTGTTGTTGAAAGTCTCTTTGCTCTTGCCAAACTGGTCAAGTTTTAGAGAAACGTATTCCTCAGCAATCTTCTCAGTGTACGCGGACGCGGCCTGCCTGGTAGCGACGTTGACGACGGACTCCTTGACCGTGGTTCCAATGTGCAGGCTCCTAGCGATGTTGGCCGCAGTTGCAGTCTCAATGGAGGAGCCGTCCGGGTTGATACCCATGTCCGCAAGCAGATTAAAGTCGCGTGACTTGGCGGCATTGAAGGCATCGGTGCCCTGGAGCAGCGCGAGGGCGAGCGCCACAACGGATGTGGTGGTCCGCATATTGATGTTATAGACGCTGGGTCGTCAAAGACTGGAGCAGCGAGAGGTAGGCAGCGGGAAGCGTGTGCTTCTTGCCTTGCTTTCGGACGCGGTGGCTCTTGTGAGTACAGGACAAAGGCGCCACCGGCGACATGTCTGCGGTATTACGGTGCATATATACTTTCGGGCAACCTACCAGCGGCCCGGATAGTCGTTCATCTCGGTTTTACACCGCGGATGTTGATCTGCGTGGGCGTGTTGATTAGCCAACGATAATGCTCCACTGCGGCCAAGCATCACCAAGCTTGCAACCAAAGAAGAAGGAGAGGAGCGGCGCTCCACTTCTTCTACGAAGAAAGCTTGACGGGCGTTATCTGCCAATCGCAATCGGGAAGCTACGAGGCTGACTTGGCAGGGGCGATGACTTCAAGCCTCGTAGCTTCCTATTTGGTGCTAGTGTCGGTGCCAAAGTGCGGGTGGCACCAGGGTGGTGCCGTTGTAGTCCGTTAACGATCGTTAATTTGACGTGCATGTCGAATGAGCGGGTATTTCAGGTAGTTCAACCGAGGCTGTAGCACAAAACAAATAGTACGTTGATGCGGACTCAATTGCCACACATTAAATTCTCTGCTTCCTACTGCCGTTGCCGGCTCTATCGTGGGCGTCCGTCGCTCGTGCTCATGCCTCGTGCAACTCTGATTCTCGTCGATTACCGCGTTGCACATGAGCCATGCTGTACAACCACTCGTGTCCACCCCCTATTAGATATTAGTTCTCTATACTGGTTTTGCTGCGACTCAATATATCGCTGCTTCCGGAAGTGCTGATCGAGTTCGACGTGTCTGCTGCGTTCGCTCTGCGAAATAATGCTCGACACTTTCTCTCCTTCATTGCACTTATTTCGATCACTGCTGATGGCCGCTGTTCGCTGCTCCTGGGAATGCGACTCCCGGCCAATGGAAATGTCCCAAATGCGCCTGCTCGATATGCTGTGCATGTCCTCCATGGCCAGCTACTTCATTACCGCCATCGCGTCCACCAAGCGCCATGAGCGTTGTTGCTGTGTTGATGTACTCTCCCTGCGGGCCCACGGGCTGCTGCATATACGTCTGCGTCCACTGGCGCCAGTCTTGCGGGCTGTAGTTATTGGCGACGTATGTGGGCTGGTGCGTGTTGGTGACTTGAGGGAGGCTTTGCGGATAGGTGTAGGCGTTGGGCGGAGGCTGGGAGGTTGTGCCTGTTGCTGTCACTAAGGCGGCAGCTTGTGAAGGGTGCATGCTAGTTTCGTCCTCGACTTTCAGGTATGATTGCTGCTCGTATGCGGTGCTTTGTTGAGTAACGGGTATCTGTGGGCCGAGATTGTAGGGCATGGTCATATTGCCACTGTCTGTCAGGTTGGTGTATCCAGAGCCTTGGACGAGCGTAGGGTCAGCGGGACCTGTTGTGTTTGTGGTGTATTGCTGCTCAGTGAAACCACTTGTGTCGTAAACCGCAGGTGGTGGATTTGGTTGTTGCTTCGTGTGCATAGCTACTCGAGCCAGCGATTCGGTTGCGGTGCGTTTGACGATGCTGTCATTAATGTTGCCTAGAGCTTGGTCCACGATCTTGGAAATTGCTTTCTTCATCTTGTCCCCTGTGCCTGTTCATCTCGTCAGTAAATTACCAATCATGTTCGAGCTTCATCGCTCACCTGATAGTTGACCGCACTCGCCGAGGACGTCGATCCATATCGCCATATCTCCCTTCAGCCTCGTCATATCTACGGGCGTGAGGAGATCTTTCCGCATCGATGAGATGAATAGATGGGTGAAGGCCGCAGCGATATATACCACTGTATTGATCCAGACGATGTCAAGACTCTTCTTGTGCATCATCTCGGTGCAGTTGTGAAGCATCTTCTGCGACGCCTCCATGCACTTGTCTAAGTTCGAGGAGAGAATCGCAGGGTCGACAGACCTGCAGACTGCTGGATGATGCAGCAGAAGTTGAAACTCCTGATACCAATACTCGAGGTATAACGCGAAGATGCGATCATCCTGTGAAGCTCGAGAGGGGTCTCGCAGCTCGTACGGCAGCTCTTCCTTCCATTTCTGGATGCCAGTCTCGAGTCGTTTCAAGGACTCTACGTACGAACGTGGCGTGTACTTGACAGCATATATCGTCTTGTACAGATCGAGCTCCCAGACAGTATACTTCGCAATCTGGATACCCACTTGAAATGAACACTGGTGGAAGGGGCTCAGGTTGGCCTCCTCGCCGGGCAAACAGTCGTTCATCGGCTCTGGGAACTCGACGTCAATGTCATCGTTGCTGATTGGCATTGGTCTTCCAAGCTTGCCAGCCAAGTTCATCTGCAGCGCATTCATGGTCCAGAAGATGCGCTTGCGCATCTCGATCTCCAGATCGGTGAACTTCTTACCGGACGCCGAGTCCCAGTTCTTCACCGATCGATGCAGGCCCAACTCTAGTGCGAACAGATAGGTAAGAGATGTCATGATCCATGCAGCGCCGGGCTTGGGGAAGTTGCGTAGGTGATGGCAAATCATGGCCAAGGCCTGGATATCGGCGAGCTCGTGTTGGCCGAGCAGGAGCTCCTTGTAGAAGCTGCAGGCATACATGTAGTGCGCATGTGACTCGTCCATCAAGGAGGTCTGTTGGCTGTTACGGGCTGCGATCTGGTACTTGATGGTGGCAAGCATCATGTGGACCATGACTTGCTCGGGCGCGGTCGGTGTGAAGTTGGGTTCCTTGCCGAATCGCCAGATCAGCTCCATGAAGGCCGGCTTGTGCACAAGCATGGTGTACGGGTTCAGTGAGCGCAGATACCAGGTTGCCCATTCCTTCAGTGTCTCGTACTGTGGCAGGGACACGGGTTCGACAGGGTGGCTGCCCATGGTGACCTTGACCAGCGTTTGGTACGACATGGGCGAGCTCTCGTACTCGGGGCCCTCCTCGACGTAGTCGGTGATGTCGATCTCGGTGCCGAAGACTGACAGCGAAGTTCCTCTTATGTGGCTGAGCAGCGAGTCGCCCGATGCCACGCCCAGATAGTTGTCGCCAATGGATCCGTACTTGAACTGGGGCAGCGAGTTGAAGTTGACCTTGTCGCCGGCAGGCGCGTAGGCGGGCATGGGAGACGCACTCGGCCGCCGCTGGGCACTCCAGTCCTGCGTGTCGGCGGCGGTGCCCGCGGGGGCGGGCCATGGCATGCTCCCGTAGGCAGGCGGCGGTCGGGGCTCAACGCCCACCTCCTTCAGCTGGGCCTGCAGGTCGGCGATGTGGGCGCGCAGGTAGTTGTTCTCCGTCTCCATGGCCTCGGCGTGCCCGCGCACCGTGGCCTTGCCCGTGATGCGGTCGGTGGTGCGGCATTGCGTGCGGTTCTGCTCGCAGGGCGTGCAGCCTTCGGGGCGGCCATCGCAGCGGATTTTGCGGATCTGGCGCGGTCAGCATGCGGTTGCTAGGCGTGGTGTTGCGATGCGCCTGTCGCGGTGGGCCTGAGCCTGAGCCAGATCCTCTGAGCCTCGGTCGGCGCGCGTGTCGAGGAAGCGCTGCGAAGGACATTGCGCAAAACACTGCAGACGGTCTGAGGCGTTGCGCGCTGCGCGCACTCGCTGCTGTCTGCCACAACACAATCGCAGGTAGGGGAGAGACTTCCTTACCTTGCATCGGTCGCACGCCTGCCCCGTCCGCTTCGAGTCGGCGAGCTTGCGCTTGACGCTGCCGGAGAAATCGTGGATGCTGGCGTTCAGCCGCTGGTGCGGGCTCACACTGGCCTGGTGCGCCTGCTGATACTGAGGGCCCCCTTGGCCGCCGTGCTCAATGCGCTGGATCTTGCTGGTGTTGGCGAAACTGGCATCGTCGTCGGACACGCGCTTCGTGCCGGATGCCATGATGGATGCGAGTGCGGTATCTTCCGAGTTGCGCCTCACGCGCGAGCAACCGGATGCTGACTGGCCCGTGTCTGCTGCGTCAATTGATATGCTTCATGGCCGAGTTTCGCCTCTATTGCTCTCCAGCGCTGTGATTCTCAGAAGCAGTGATTAGGGATTGGTATGGCTCTGCACCCTGCCCCCAGGAAGAACTGAGGTGCTCGGCGAAGGGGACGCGGATCAATACCCGTGATCGCAGTCCACAGTCCATGCGCCACTCACTTCTGGCCGACGCTTCATCTCAACGCTGGACCGCTAACGCGTCTGAGCTAACGTTGCTACGATGCTTCACTGACATGCCGACAAGCGCTCGACTTGCCTCCATTGCACATCTGATCGCCGTTCATTCAACCATTCCCCTCAATTCGCTGATTCGCTGCATGCACCGCCGGCAGCGCTCTCCGCGACCGTTGCCAGACTAACCACCTCGCCAAGCCCAAATCACGTCGAATTGTACCCCCCGCCATCTCCCAAAGCGGCGAGCGAGAGGCAGACTCACACCCCAACTCCAACAAACCCTGCCCTGATCGTCGCTGTTCTGGACTCTACGGTACACTTCGGCAGCTAGTCGCCTCAATTTTGAGCATCATCGTCGACGATACACTAAAACCAAGGAAACCCCTCAACTCAATCTGGCAACGACAATTGCAAAGAGCTAGGTTTGAACTTTAGCCACATCGAACGAGTAATCGCACCATGGCTGCGGTACGGACCTTCACGATGCCGCACTACGAGGCCTACCCCGTGCAGGTTGCGCTGTTCAAGGACGTCAGAAACGCCGAGTTCCTTCGCAGTCAATTACTGGCTGCGAATCCTGAATTCGACTATGCATTCCTCGATGCCACCATGGTGAGTACAGGCTCCACTTTCCCTACTTCTACCCCTACCTCGTCAATCTCATTGCTCTTTTTTACGAACGCACGTCTCGTCACACGACCACCGTCATTTCGTATCTCGATGCTTAAACTTTGCGATTCCACGACCCCAGTTACAGCCCCATTTTTCGAGTCGTGCGTATCTACCCTCTGGTCAGCCCGGGGTCCAAACTTAAAAGTCTATTGCCCTCGCACGAGCCTTCAATCAACGTTCAGCTTCACCAACGGCGCCACAACGCATGTTCACAACGTGGTAAGATCGGCACGGTGGCACGTCAAGATGGCACGTTGATCTTGCTCGCGGTTGTGGCGCTGGTCTGGCCTTTCTTGCTTTTTGCTCCACGATGTCTCTTTATCAGATGAGGGTTGGCTTGGCATCAGTGACGATCCGGATGCTTGGGTTCCGGTAGCGCTCTACCAGGACACCACACTGTCGATCATCTCAAGCTAAGTCTATGACTGTGATGATTTGTAGCTCGACAGACATCATGATCGTCGCGCGCAAGTCACTCGCACGAAGAGACTATCGACAGTCTGCAGCCTACATGGATGTTGTGCACCTGGGCCATGCATGCTCTACAGCTTGGTCTATGCATGCACAACTTCATCCTACGCATCTCGACACCGAGGGTCTGCTTGGAGCATCTCTTTTCCAGGGCAGAAAGCGTGTCTAGCCGCTTCACGATGCGCAAAGTTCGCACCATTCCCTTGCAAGAATCCTCCATCGACTAGATTGAACTGCATAGTCTGGATCGAGCGAATGCGTGGCATGGAGGCTACGCCATGGTTCCCAACAGAGCCCTCTGCATAGTTATCGCCAGCGATGCCAGCGCAAGCACCGAATGACCTGCGTCAGAGCAAAGCACGTAGAGCGCGCATCGCTCGAACCACGTCTGCATTTTGTGCCTTGGACATCTGACCATCCTATCCTCTGTTCTCAAGCTCTCATTGCGTCTCTTACTTTCAGTGTCGTCCTCATCTCTTCAAACCCTGGCTCACATCTTCTGCATGCACGCACAGTCACCTTCCATCGTATACTAATTTCCCCATCAGATTCTCACACCCCAACATCTCCTGACCGCGACCTTCCTTGCTCTCCACGCCTTCCTGAACTCCACACATAAGACACGCACGCCACACAGCGAGCTCGTCTTCCGGCTCTCACCCAACAACAACATCGGCGAATCCTACAAAACCTTCGGCCTGACTGACAAGACCACAAGCCTAATTGCAATCAAGCTGCCAATCAAGGCAGACGGCAGCGTTGACCCCAGCATCTCGCTCTCCAGTGTGTCTGAGCACCTCGGTAAAGCTGTCGAGGGGACGAGCGTTGACCTATCCGAAGACGGGAGTGAACTAGGCGAAGCAGCGGAGGTGCACAGGATCAAGAAGACATACAAGATCACCTGCGCGAGAGGGGGTAAGAAAGGAGCAAAGGGCGTCAACGGCGATGCAGGGAAGAAGGACGATAGAAGTGACATCGAGGCCGTGATTCTCGGTACCATCGCACTTAAGGGATCATAGATGGACCATCTATTCGAGCGTACAAGACACATAGCTGCTAAAATATCGCACACCCATGCACCCACCGCACTCTTCACCAGACACACGATGACGACCACAGAAGCGGGGGCTAAACAAGACAATATCTCAGTCGGGTCGCCGCGATGGCTGCCCTGAGACATGAAGCTCGTTCCAGCCCCGGCTCTTGACGACGTGCTGCCACTCTCCCACGCCGTCTCTTCCCTGCCTTTCCCTTCCGTTGACAAACACTGCAAACGCACATGAAGTCGCAGTAACCGCTGTTCTCAGCACAATACAAGCCACCAAGCATTCCCTCACTACGCACTTTCTTCGAACCACAACACTGGATTGCTGTTACACGTAGCCCTCCACTCGCCTCGCCTTGCGCTGATTTCCGCCATCATATCCTCGTGCAGCCGTCGTTAGCGCGTACACTTCACATCACTTCCCAGCTATCCCAAGCCCATGTCGCTATCCGCCAGCCTCGCCGTGCACGCGATCCTGTGTCTGACTGCAAACACCGGCTGGAGCTGTCGTCTCGGTCTAGACGCTGAGGTGGCTACAGCGAGACATGCGCGCACATCTCGCTCAAACCCTTTGGATTGTAGTGGAAGTCGTTGCAGTGCTTGAGAACGAATACTCATAACACCCATTCCAACGCTTCCCGCCGATGCAGTGCACGCAATCTCGCGCGGAGTGCGTCGTCCTCACGGCGTCATGTCTTATTCAACCCCAGCAGCATCTGGGCTTATCGAATGAAGCTTGACAGCAGACGGTCCAGATGTCTGTCCTAGTATCGTGCCGTGATGAATTACTTGGAGCTGACTTGACTGTCGCACCTTTGAAGGGTCTTCGACCCAGAGGGGAAGGGAAATGATTCATCACTTGAGCACTCGGCCGACCTGTACACATCTCTATACTAACAGTTGCGCTCTTGTTGTGAAACGCGCGTGGCAAGACGTGGTGAGAGGGAAGACTGCTACAGATCGAGGTGGGTGCATGAGCCTCATGGGCAAGGGACGCTGCTTTTGCTTGCTACAATCCACTCGTCGGGATGTCGTAGAGCGCAACACGAGACCGTCAAATTCATGTGCACCCATCGGCCAGAGTCAGATGGCTTGTTGTACGGCCTGAAGTGAGCGAGCAAAGATGTACCAGTAGGGACGCACGTCGAAGCCGAGAACCAGTACATCAAGACAAAGTAAACTTTCCGATCTAGTTCTCGGGCACCCTCCCACACCAACTATGCTACATGGACCGTATAGATACAAGACCAACTCTATCGATTCCGGATATCTCGAGCTTAGATGTGCATGTACTCGGGCTTGAGGAAGTCGGCCATGTTCTTTGGCCTGGGGTAGGGGTTCTCTGCTCTGAATTAGCTTCGTGACATGTGTTTGCAGTGAGAGGTTTGACGCACCGTGGTGGTCGTGGCCGTGGTCGTGGGAGTGGGGGTCCTCGGCGGGGCCGACGTAGTGCATCTTGTAGGTGGATCCGCACTCCATGCAGCGGGACTGGGGCTCCTCGCGAGTGAGCTGAGTAAGTTAGCATCTAGGCGTGTTGACAGGGCTTGGAAGTCGTACGGTGATCCACAGGACGCCGTGCGAGTCGACGGGGTAGCCGGTGCAACCGACGTACTGCTCGTTACCGGCAGAGTTGACGACGATGGGGTCCTCCGGGGTGCCTGCGAATATCAGTATGGCGAGTGCGTTGTATGGACGGAGTGGATGTACCAAGACGGCTGGCGTCGAGGGGCCTCATGTCGAAGATGTCGATGCCCTGCATCTTTCCGAGGATTTCGAGACGCTCGAGACCGGTCGACTGCTCGGCGTCGGTGGGGACGGTACCGGGCTTAGCACCCTCGGGGATGAGGTCGTCCATGGACTTGATCGCTGCGGTTATCAGCATCGACTGCATTCGTCTATCGCTTGTGGCATCGCGTCGCGAAAAAGCTGGCGCACGTACAGTCGAGCTTCTTGAAGCCCTCGAGGACGCTCGGGGCGTTGGCGGAGTGGCCGGCCTCCTTCTCGTGGGTGGCCTCGGGCTTCGCGTCGCCTGCGCAAGTGTCAATGGGTCGTCGTGGTCAAGCTCCTGGGGGTCCCTTACGGCGCACAAAGGTGGTGGTGAAGGTGCGGCGGGCGATGGCGGCGGGGGCCGCGCGCCTGGCGGCGGCAATGGCAGAGCGCTGGAGGAACATGGCGCAAGCAATTGGGGTGGAGTGGAGAGGTGGGCGGGCGGGCGAGCTTGGTGAGCGATGAATCGACGTTCTGCTGCATCGAATGACCGCAGGAAGCGGCAAGGCTTGGCGCCTTAGTCATCCCAGCTGCTGTCTGGCGCAGGAGCATGAGCTCGCAGCCTCGTGGACTGCATGTCCAGGGCTTCTTCCTCAGCCCCGTGCCTGGCCCGATGGTGTGTAGGCTACCACGGGCGAGGGCCTGTCGCCTTCACTCGGCCATATCTAGACGTGCGGGTGATGCTTTGATGCTTGCTAACCACTTCCTCTGTCGCTTGCGCTGTTGCAGCTGTCATAGACACCACCACGACCGCGCACTCACCCCGTAGGCAACACGCACTGCAACATGTCGTTCAAGCCCGCATTCGTCGCCGTAGATGTACAGGAAGACTTCTGTCCTCCAGTAAGTGCGATTTAGGAGGCTGCTTGTGTGCGTGCTGATCAGCAGAACGGTGCGCTCGCAGTCAGTGGTGGGCGTGACATCGTGCCAGCCATCAACGAGCTGCTCGACCTCCCCTTCGTCCTGCGCGTCGCAACCCAGGACTGGCACCCGACCGACCACATCTCGTTCGCCTCAAACCACGATGCGCCCAACAACAAGCCGTTCGTGTCCAAGGCGACCATCAAGAACCCGCTGAACCCAGCTGAGACACAGGAGACACAGCTCTGGCCTGACCACTGCGTGCAGGACAGCAAGGGTGCTGAGCTGCTGCCCGAGCTGAACACCACCAAGTTCGACAAGATTGTGAAGAAGGGCATGGATAAGCGTGTGGAGATGTACTCGGCGTTTGCGGACCCGTTTCCCAGCCCGTGCTCGCAGAGCGACCTGGCAGACACGCTGAAGCAGGCGGGTATCACGGACGTGTTTGTTGCCGGTCTGGCGGCCGACTACTGCGTGAGGTTCACGGCGCTCGATGCGCAGAAGAACGGCTTCAGGACATGGGTCATCGACGAGGCTACCAAGGCCGTCGACCCAAGTGCCCTGGCTGACGTCTACAAAGGCTACGAGGAGGCAGGCGTCACGGTCATCAAGAGCGACTGGAAGGACGACGAGCAGATACAGAGGGTGAGGCAGCTTGTATAGGCCATCCAAAAATGTCAGCCAGCACGTGAACATGTGAATTCCATCGCCGGTCATCTCAGCGTGGAAGCGTGCCAGTTCCGAGCCTCGTCACTGGGCGCATTGCGTATTGCGTATTGCAGGTGTTTGTACAACCGGCACGGCGCGGGGCAGCATCGACAACCGGTCTCCGCGTGCACCGCCGTCCCGTGACAACCTGGGCAGTGTTGATCAATAGTTGACCTCGACGTACCGGAGAAGCCTAACTCTCAAATCTTGCTTGCAGTCCCTCTTACTCCCGTTGATGTCGCCCTGACGTGCTTGTCTGTCGTTGCTGTTGCTGCTGCTCGACGCCATTGCGGGGTCCTTGGTCTCTCACTACTAATTTTTGATCAGCCGCCGCCATCGTCATTGTCGCGGCGCGCAGCTCACTTCCGCACTCTGGACCGCATCACAGCTGCAAGGCTTGTTTGTACCTGTATCCACCCGGCCCTCGGCCTGCTCTGCCATACAAATCCTCAGACAGCATAATTTCTCATTGAACGTGTATACGACCATTCAGCCACTATGCCGCATCTCCCTGGAGTCCACCGGCGCAAGAACTCGCTGACAGGTGCGTCATTACCTGGGACGGGCTATACGGATCTTCAGGGTCTGTTTGCGGGAAGGCACCAAAGCTAACTTCCCATTTTCGACTTTATACAGGCAGCGCCCGGTCTTCCATAGACGGTTCTCGGGACCATGGCGAGGAGGTCACAAAGGAGGACGAGACGGTCGTCGACGCGGAGCAGGGCAGCAGTACGTCTTTAAGGCACCGGGAAGAGCTGGATACGGAAGGTATGCTGGCTGACATAGTGCCTTCTTCACAGTGCTCTCCCACATCATCTCCCAGCTGCGCCCCGGAGCCGACCTGAGCCGAGTCACTCTGCCGACCTTCATCCTGGAGCCGCGATCGATGCTGGAGCGCATTACAAAGTGAGAAGAGTATCTCCGGAGTATCCGCGACCAGATATAGGCTGACAGACGAACAGCTTCATGGCCCACCCCGAGACGCTCCTCCCTCTGACCAAGATCGAGGACCCCGTCGAGCGCTTTGTCGCAGTGACCAAGTTCTACCTCAGTGGATGGCACATCAAGCCCCCGTACGCGATCCAACATCCGAACACACCCGTAGACATTGACTGATGTGAGGCAGAGGCGTGAAGAAGCCATTGAACCCAATTCTGGGTGAGATCTTCACTGGCTACTGGGACTACCCAGACGGCACCAAGGGCTACTACATCTCCGAGCAGACTTCGCACCACCCGCCCAAGTCCAGCTACTTCTTCATGGCGCCCGAGCACCACATCCGGATCGACGGCACACTGAAGCCGAGGAGCAAGTTTCTTGGCAACTCGGCCGCGAGTATGATGGAGGGCATTGCGGTCCTGAGGTTCTTAAACACCGGAGAGCGATTGTAGGTGTGATGTCACGGCATACATGGCAGTGGCTGACATTGGGCAGCTTCATCACACAGCCCAACATCTACGTGCGCGGAATATTGTTCGGCACTATGAAGTATGAGCTTGGCGACCACGCCTATGTGCGATGCCCCGAGACCGGCATGGTGGCTGATGTCGAGTTCAAGACCAAGGGCTACTTCAGCGGCGCCTACAACGCCATTGGCGGATACATCAGAGACAAGAACGGCAAGAACCTGTTTGAGCTGTCCGGGTTGTGGAACGAGGAAATGTACATTAAGGACTTGACAGTGAGGAACCACCTGACCCTGGTAAAGGAGAACTTTCACTAACGTGCGGTAGACTGGCAAGAAGGAACTTTTCTTTGATGCGGCAAAGACGCGGCACACCCCACCGAAAGCACGGCCACTCGAGGAGCAGGACGAGCGCGAATCGCAGAGGCTATGGCACGATGTCACAGAGGCCGTGAAGCGCAAAGACCAGGAGACAGCTACGACAGCGAAGGCAAAGATCGAAGACAGGCAAAGAGAGGAAACAGCGGCGAGGAACAATGACAACATCGATTGGCACCCACAGCTCTTCCGCGCCACCAAGGGTGGACCTGGCGGACCTGATGAAGGCGAGGAAGATCTCGATTGGGTTCTCAACGCGAAGATGTCAGTTCGCCCGTTACCATTCATTGCTTGCGATTAACGTATACAGCGACGGACAAACACCAGAGGAACAGGTGAAGCAAATCCTCCAGATTCACGCCGTACTGCCGGGCCAAAAGCCAGAGAAGCAGTTCAGCATCCCCCAACGGGGCGAGAGTCTTTCGCGGACACAGACTCAAGAGCAAAATCCCGCACAAGCAGCGAATGGTGCGTCACTGGCACAACCGGAGCAGCAAAGAGTACTTGCGCAGCAGGGGGCCCAACAACAATCCACAACCCAGCAGGAGCCGCAGCAGTTTACTAAGCAGGAACCACAGGTACAGCAGGTGCAGCAACAGCTTGCTAGCGTAGATCTCAACCAGTCTACATCACAGGCCAGGTCGAGCACCGGCAATGAGCCCATCAGCTTCAGTCCATACCGGCCCGAAGCCGACTCGGCATACGCCCCACCATCTGCGCAGGGCCAGCCGGCGCAAAGCCAAACGGACGAGTCAAACCCGCCGAGCAAGCTCCTGCACTCGAACCCCGCGCCCGAACCAGAACGGGACGACAAGCTGCGACGAAAGGACAGCGAAACCCAGGAGGAAGACGAGTTCCACGATGCGCACTCGTAGGTTCTGTTGATATGGGCTCACTGTCTCTTCTACGGCATGTTGTCTTGAGCGTTTTTTTTGGGGAGCCGCAGCTTACCTCAACAGTAGGCAGTTCTCGAGTGCTGAACATACATTGCGCCTTGAGGGCGTCGACTACACACATTGTTCCCGTCGACATTGCCATACGTGCTTTTCAACATGCACTGTTTCTTGACGATCCCCTCCTTCTCTTTCATTTCGATCCCCAACAGCATTCAACAGCATCGTGCCACAGCCCAACGCGACAAAACCCAAGCGACACACACAATGTTCCAACACCTCATCTAACAAAAGTTTTCGGAATTGTCAGGTAGACGCCTAGTGGTCACTGGGCAAAAAAGCATCTCAACATACTTACTTTAGATCTATAGATTCCAGATTTCGCCTACAGTTCTCTGCACTACCCCTCAAACGGCACACGAGAATTCGCTGATGTACCCAGAATTCGAAGATCGTACTACCACACACGTCCTCGTCGGTGCTTGCCGAAGCAATCGCTCTGCTTCCTGCACCGCTGTCGTGCGATCTGTCGAACGAGGTCGACACTTGTGAGAGCAAGGCACGGAAATCTGAACATCTGACAACAAGGAACAGGTGACAAAGGGGATAGCAGATGACGTGTTGAGCGTGGAGAGGTAAGCAAGAGGATAGACCAGAGGGCAGTGGATTGACAGTGCCTTCCGCACAATCGCCAGATCCGAATGCAATGCGCTTCTGGCGACGGATTGCTTATATGCAGTTTCTGCTGTAAAAGCGGCCTGCGACATACGTTACCAATGTCCCTTAAGTCGTGGGAGTCAAGTATCGAGGGGACCCTACGGAGTGCGTTCGCGGCCACGAAGGACATCACTGGGCCTCGCAGATTGGAGCGGTTTGCTGTTAGGAGGACAACCACTCGTAAGATTTGACTTTCATGAATGGTCCGCATCCAGGCTAACATGTTTCTATCAGCAAATACACGATCTACCGTCTATGTGGTCATCGTTCTTGCAGTTGGCGTAGACACACTCTACCGCGTAGCCCATGGCATCGCTGTCGTCATCTTCATCTTCTTCACACTCGTTTTCCCAGATTAGGTGCTGGAAGACCTCGTGGAAATACTCTTCTTTGAACTACTTCCAGCCTTCCTCTTTGGGTAAGCCTTACGCTAGCAGAGGAATCCTGGGGGTGACACGATGGCACATACGAGCTCGAAAATGGAGGGATTGCAGGCATCGAGGCGTACAGACGGAGATGGACACAGGCAGGGGGAAGACTGGGTGGGGAAGCTCGCAAAGAAGGCGACGCGTGCCAAAGATTCTGATGCTACTGTCGCGCTTGTAGATGATAGAATCTGGTAGGCAAAGGCTTGCGATGGGGGGGAGCAGAGGCGCGACTCAATTCAAGCCTGGGGCAGCGATGCCGCCTGAATTCGACTGTGTGATAGCAACCCGAGTGACAGTTTTAGAGATTTCAATGGAACGATTTCTGAAGGACCTGATGCCGTGTAGACGACCAATCATAGAAAGTGCAGTGGTATTTGGCAGGCATGCAACGACACCAAAGCGGCGAGTGCTGGCTTGCCACGCCGATCCAGCCCGCCGCGACTGCTGGCCTTAACAACAACACAGCTCCTTCACAGTCCCGCTGCCTGCCACAGCTCGGCTTGTCAGGATGACCATCATGATGTGCGTAGAAATACAGAGGGAGTTCCTTCCTCGTTGCCTGTCCGTCCTCTCCAGCAGGCAACCACACCAATGCGGCATGGTGGCGGTTTGATTGCCGGGTCGTGATTGCTTGCCTGACGAAAACGACAATGACAACACCAGCGCTCTCGAACTTCCGTTGTCTCTTTCCCATTCATTACGTTCACACCTCACCAATCTTTCCACTTCTCACTTTTTACCACGCTCTTGCTGTGCACGTCACCATGGGGTCTTGGGACTGTTATTGCATGCTCTGTTGTGGGCCATTGAAATCGAGCAGTGTGGACGTGGGTGACAGCGACGCAAAGGCACTGAGGAAAAGAGAAAGGAGTGTCCGTCGAATGGTGCGCGAAGAGAAAGGTCTTGATGGGTTACCCGGTGGAGACAAGATAGAGGCGAGCGATGAGGACGAGCATGAAGCCAAAGACGACGATGCCGCCTCGTCGCTTCCAAAGCTTTCCCTGGAATCTGTTGCGCAGAATGAGTTGTACCACGGCAACCCGTACAAGGGAATGTACGATTACTACGAGGAGTATTCATACGACCCCAGACTCCTGACCAAGAAAGACGTCGCGTGGCTGGACCGGTGCCGAACCATTGGCTTCAATGCGGACACGAAGAAGGCGTACATCACCGGTCTTGGGACATACGTCGACTGGGGTGACTTCGAGACCAGCCAGCCAGGATCTGATCCAAATGATCCCCACCCCGAACAAGGCAGAACCTACCCGTGCTACATGGAAGACGGTGGCGACATAGACGATCCCACGTTTCCGTTCCATGAGACCTGCTACGCTATTCTTGCAAAGCGTATGGGCTTCGATGACCCGGCAAGTATCACCAAAGACGTTCTGTATAAGGTTGCGAGTGCACTTGGCGAGGGTAATGGAGACTCGTTGAGGGTGGATTACGGCGGCGAGTTCTCAAATCAATTTTGGGCTAATCGGCCGGGCGAGGAGGTAAGCTCCCATTTGGCTTCCCAATCGACGCTTCTAATACAATTTCAACAGTACGTCGTCACATGTCCTGAGGATGAAGGTCTCGACTTTCGCAATCTGATTTGGAAATGCATGCCTCCCAGCTTGCTCCTTGTTGAGCCTCAACCCGATCTTTCTCTTAAAGTTCAACACGATCCGCTCAGCATCCTGCCCTTCGATCTCTTGTGCACTATTCTACAGCACCTCTCTGTCCACGACACTCTCAACCTTATGCAAGCATCCCATCACGTCTGCACCACAACCCGAGAACCCACGTTCTGGAGAAGCATGATCCGCACACATATTGCACCCTGGTTCTGGGAGACCCAGAGTTTGGTCAACGGAGAAACGCTTCAAGGCTTCGATTACAAGGGACTGTTCTTGTGGCTGGATAAGATTACAGAGCCAAAGCTCGGTATGCAAGGCCCATTCTTGGGCGTTGCGAATCGCAGGAGGATTTGGAGCGTTTGTGGGCTGGTTGCGAATGCGTACAAGATACAGCTTGGTCAAGATCAAGAATTCGAAGCGCAGGGATGATGGAGGTGTGTAGGTGGGCGCCTACGTCGTCTGCATAGACGCAGACGTGGAGGGTTGGAGATGCTTGTCTTGGCACGAACGGCGAGGCTGTGACACCTCAATTAAGGCAGAGGTAACGTCGTGAAGCCTCCATCTGCGCCTCCAACTTCTTTGCAACATAAAAAAAGAAGTACTGTCTCAACCGTTCATCGAGGCCACGCATTGCCAATCGCCCTTGTTGGTTTACTAAGCGCTAGATTCGCTGTTATCCAACGGTGTATCCTGTGCTTCCCTGATGTAGGTGCTGCGATGGCTTTATCATGAATTTGCAAGCGGCTCGATTTGCGCCGAATTCTCTTTGTGTGTCATGTACAACATGGGTCGGCGTTGGAGACCTTGGTTCAAGAACCTCCAAGAGTTTCGTACACTACAACGGGACATCGGCTTCCTCTTCCGCTCGTGCCTTTCTGGCTGGCATACTGAAACCCCAAAAGTAGCTCGTTCCAGTCGCCAAGCGGGTCGACTTCCTTCGAGCGACGGCTTTCAACTCTAAGGCTACAAACTTCAGAGCGGCGGGTATAATGGTTGGTATCCGGCTGCTGTAGCAGGAGAATTAGAGCCAGATGTTTCCATTGAAAGAACAGACTACGCTGCCGTACAATCTGCGATCCAAGGTCCGAAACAACAGTATGTGCAAATGTCGTCTCTTGGAACAAGGCATGCTCATTCTCCCCTCGGAGCACTTCTCTCCAGCGTCGAAGTTACGCACTTCTGTCAGCCTCAAAAGAACTTGACAACGTTTTCCCTTCGCAGCGCAATGGCCGCTTCAGGCCTCTAAAGGCGGCGGCTTTTCAAGCAACACTCGATACCATCCAGCGAAGTGCAAGTAGAAACTTGGCGAAGCAACGTGTCAGATGAGCATCTGGAAGCTCTGGGTGGAACCATGCTCCGTCAATTCAAGGCAAGTCTTATGTCGTCGCTGCAAACTATCACCCATCGGAAGGCGGTTGCGCACAAGAACACGAAGCCGACGAAGCTTCTGGATCGAGATGTGGTTTCGTGACATATCGGCTAGCAACGCTATACCTAATCATTGGTTACCAGATGTTGAAAAGTCGTACCATGTCACTCATTATCGCTATCGATGGTGCCATGCGTCAAAGTTTCCACGTAACAAATAACTGCTCTCGAGCGAGAACGCGGCTGGAACAGCGAATGTGAATTGTAGGTTCCAATAGCAAAAGACGGAACTTGGTCAGAAGAACGGGGAACCTCGCCAAGGGGCAGCGCGCGTTGTCAATGACCAAATATCGGGACAAATCATACTTACTGGAACATCATCGTTACCCCGTCTTCTTATTTCTTTTGCGACTGTTACCGACAGGCGACGGGGTGCTCTAGGAAAGTCAAGCGACACCTGCAGAACACCCTGGTTCCCACCAATCTGGTCTCGACATCAGCGCGGAGGCTGTGTCCGGCCCTGAGTCGCGTGTATCGTGCGCAGATGACCTGATGCTCAGTGCATCAATCCTAGCGACTTGTGCATCACTTTGGCAAGTCGATTCAAGAATCATAGTGTATGTTGTATAGCAGGAGGACGACAGCCTTGAGTATCGCCAAGTCGAGGGGAACAAGTAGGTTTACAGGGGATTTTCAGACCAACGAACATGGCTGTGCTTGCTTCTTTTGACAACGAAGATTCAGTGGCAGTCGCGTTCCAGAACAAATTCACGAACGCCTAAAACGAGAAACATTGCTAGTATCGGAGACAGGGAGGCGTAGATGCGGGGAAGTGTGATTGAAAGACGTGTTTGTGTGCTGACTTCTTCTGACGCAGTGCTCTACGGAGTGAAATACCAACCTATGAGCCGCACCTCTTGCGAATCTCGAGAATTGGAGTCAAACAGCGACGTTGATCCCCCACGGTCCAGAACAGCAGGGGTGCGTTGATGCGCTGCTGCCGACGACTCGCCATCCACGTTATTACCAGTCGATCATCTTCGACAGACGTCGATGTCGCCTGTCAGGGATGCGGACAAGGGGCAGGAACCTTGGCGGCAGCTTTTCCGCCGATGTGCAGGTCCCGACGCCCAAGGCATCCAGGGTCTGTGGCTTGCGCAATTGGACAGAGTCGGCTCGCCGATACGAAGGCACGAACGACGCAGGGGTCGTTTTGGGGTTTGACAGCGACCGTGTCGGACTGACAGCTGCAAAAGAGGACGACGATGCAGGCGGCCATGCGGACGCCAGACCAGGACCCTGGATGCGGCTTCATTGCTTTTTCGCGCCCTAACAACGTTCAGGAGCACTCACCATCCGGAACGAGCCATCGCAACATACGATCTGAGTGGGCGACCACCCAAATCTCCAAATGCACACACAACGTCGTGTTGGGTTTATTGGGCACTGGGATCAGCGCGCGGATCGGTGCCTTAGCGACGGCACTACCTTCGGCCCTTCACGATGACCGCCTAAGCCTCACCAATCACCACAATCGGAGCGTCAGAACGTGCCTGATGACGGCTGCGGAAGGCGGGAAGGCTCGCGCGGCACCGCGTGGATCAAAAGCCGTGCCGTCGAGCTGGAACTATCATCTTTGTGTGGTTGTCGCGATGTGGGCTGTATCTCGTATCGGCGACGGAGAACGATACGAGAAGTTAAGAAGCCAGCACCCCATGCCCAATTTCCATCGCAATCCCATGGTTCATCGAAGACGCAAAATGGGACCTCCACTGCCAGAACGACTGAGAGCGACCACTGCTACGCTTGGTGCCTTGAGCATCGTGACGACGGTTTTGAGGTGCTATGTTAGGGTCAAGGTTATCAAGAAGTGGGGATGGGATGATACTTTCATCATCCTCGCATTCGTAAGTGTGCATTCCTTTATGCTACTTCACGAACGTCACTGAAAAGGTATCTAGATCACACACATGTGGTACACCGTCACACTCCTTACCGGCATACACTACGGCACTGGCCAACGGACGGCAGACATCTCTGTTACGGACTTAGTCCATGCCATGCGTTGCTGGTGGCTCTGCTTCCTTGCCTACGCTTCGACCATCACGTTTGCCAAACTCTCGCTCGGCTTCTTCTTTCTTCGCCTGACGTCCATTATCACTCTGCACCGCATCGCCACGATTATTATCACCACCGCCGCCGTGGTCATCGGTGTCACCTACTTCTTCCTTTCGCTGTTCCAGTGCGCACCTGTCGACTTCTTCTGGACGCGGATGCAGGGCGTCACAGGCGGAAAATGCATCAGCATGGAAGTCATCATCGGTATGACATACCTCTATGGAGCCATTGCCGCAGCCACAGACATTGGCTTCGGCCTTCTACTGGGGGCACTGGTATGGCGTTTGAAGGTCGAGTGTAAAACAAAGGTTTTGATTGCGCCTTTGCTAGGCATGGCCTGCATCGCCAGCTATGCTGCCTTAGTGCGCATGCCATACATTGGGAACTTCAAGTCTGCCGACTTCCTCTACGGCACAGTCGATATCTCGCTCTGGTCGACCGTTGAGGTTGGCGTATCGGTCTTCGCCGCAAATCTAGCGACGCTGCGCCCACTCATCCAGCATGTGGGCGAAAAAGCACGATCAATCACATCTCGCGTCCGTGGCGTCTCGGTGCGAGAAATACAGATTATAAGCAGTGAAGCCAGTAAGCACGAACTTCGTCACTACGATGATCAGAAGTTGAAAATCTCTACTCCCAAAATCTCGACTCGGGTAATCGCACTCCCTTCAGAAGCCGCTGCGGGCAGACAGGCGGATGGAGAGAGCATAGTAAGCCTCACGGGGTCGACACGACAGCCTGAGATGTGTTGAATATTTGGGATGACGAGTGGGAGAGTAACGACGAAACGACAAACCCAGAACTACATGTTGTAATACATAGCGCTTTCCTTTCCTGTATACTATGGTACAGTACAAAGCTCGCATACGAGCTCTCCATTCATTGCTTTCGTTCAATCTGGTAGATAGATGTATAAATGGGTAAGAACAGAAATATTAGATGGTTATTGCTTACGCTGGCGTGCCTTCCTCATGCATATGTGTTTGCTGTCCATGGACCTGATGGTTGTCAAAAGGGAAGATTGGGAGATCTTCAAATCCAAAGGGAAGATTTTCACACTGGCTTAGATCGAGATGCTCATATTGGTCAGGTGCAGAGTGCATTGCGGTGCAGTGTTTCCATCGTTGCTTGGAGGAACACACGAATCCATGGTCTACCTTGGAAGGTGGTGCTACAATGGTGCTATTGTGACGTTAAGCTTGAATTTTGTCGGATGGAAGAAATCGATACAGGGAACGTGAACGGGTGATTTGAGAGTGTAGAACTATACGGACCGTCAAAATGACTGATGATTCTGGCTCGTGGAAGTAGCTTCTGGATGTTGCTCATTCACATGTAGGACTATATTGCAAGATTAGGGATTCTGCTATAAGACCGGGATGCTTAACGTTGATAGAATAAAAGGCAGTGCGCGTGTCCTCTATCCTACTAATGTTCAGCATGCAACGCAACGGATCCGGATTAGTAGCACGCGGACAGCCTCGCCTACCGAACAGCTGCTAAGCATTCCAATAAAGAGCTTAATGTAACCCTAACTATCTCTTTTCCATTTTCCATTCCTGCTATGTTGTTGTGAGAGGATTCCCTGACGACTTACGATTAGGCGCGGACTTCATTTGTCAAGATTGAGACCATCGACCACGCCGGCGCTCAATCGCTTACCGCCGGTTGACACGAACACCTCACAGTCTTAGGCTCGGACGCAGGCTCTTGCTCGGACTCAGAATCAGACTCGGACTGAGTCTCTGACGTGGCCTTACGACGAATGAACTTACCCTTGGCATCGTGCTTCGGCTTGGGCTTGGTCGCAGGCTCCAGTTCAGATTCTGATGCCGCATCTGCGTCAAACTCTGGCTCGGACTCAGGTGTGGGCTTGCGACGACGGATGGACTTACCCTTAGCATCACCCCTTGGTCCAGACTTCGTACCCTTCGACGCTGGAGTTCGCTTAGAATACTTACGCGTAGACTCATCGCTGCGCTTCGTGCGCTTTGTGGGAGGGGTCTCGCCCTCCGACTCCGAAGAATTTGGTATCGACACCTGTACATGCTTACGCCGATTTGCCTCGCATTCTGCCTTAGTAGCGTAGCGTGAAGTCTTCGTGAGTGGGTAAACCTGCTCGATCTTATCGCCCTTTGTCGTAGCCTTCTCGATCTTGCGCTTGCGAATGGGTGAAGGAGATGGTTATTGAGTCTGGTCGTCTGGAAGCTCGGTCTAATCCTCTTCAGAATGTTCTGAGTCATCCTCTTCGGAATGCTTGGAGCCAATTCCCTGGATTTTGCTCAGATTGACTATCTTCAGACTGTCCAGAAGCATCTTCCTCACTGTCAGCTTCTTGGTCTCCATGGCCACGGTCGTTGTCGTTGGCATCGTTTTCAGCGCCATTATTCTCTTCCATGTTCTCACCGTCGTCATCGTCATTGTCAGCGTTCTTATCGCTGTCTGACTCCTCAGTATCCGAGAGACGCCCAGACTCGTGGGCATAGCCTGCTTCTCGAATGTCATCATCATTAGACCCATCGTTGCGAATCATCCATTCAGCGAGCAGTTCCTTGTACGTTCGTTGGCGCTTATCCTTCAGAGCTGGTTCATCATCTCCCGAGTCTGTCTCTGTCAGACCGATTGGACGCTTGCGTATGCCGGTCTTTGTCTTTGTCTTTTTCGTCGCTATCTTCGTTGTTTCCGCCTTGTTTGCATCTCCCCCCTTTGTTGTGGAATTTACGAACTGTGTCTTCCGTACTTTTTCGCTTGTCTCTGTCTCTGCAGCAATGGCTTGTACTTTCGCAGCTGCGCGAGTCGCAGCAAGTTTAGCCTCTCGATTCTTACGCTGCTTATCGGCCTTCTGCTTTTCGAAGCGGGCCGTCTGCTTAGTCTTCGTTGCGCTCTTAGGCAAGTTGGCTGATGCTGGAGACGGGGTCGGAGTAATTGAGGATTGGAAGGATGGTGTGGGTGATGAAGCTGACGCAGCCAAGGACGACGCCACTGGAGTAGGTGTTCCAGCTGACACCGTACTTTGAAGTCCTCGCTGGCTGTGTCGTGGCTTGGACGGTGGTGGAGGAAATGTAGTAGGTTGTCGTAGAACGGCAGCGATGACCTGCGGGGGCTCATCATCCATATCGACATCATAACCATACCCAGCTCGATTGACGCTGGGATCTGACTGACGGCGGTGAGCTGACTCTTCATCATTGTTAGATTCGTCGCGCGAGATGTCGACCGGGCGATCCTTTAGCTTTGCAAGGGGCTTTGCTGGTGCAGGACGCTTAGTCTCTGGCTTTGTCTTGCGTCGAGAAGGTCGAATCTCCCCGTCCTCGTCTTGCTCATCAACCTCGTTCCCATTAGAATGAAGCGATTCTTCGGTGCGACCGTGTACAATCCACTTCTGGCGCCTTTGGTTCTGCACCTGCATCGTGGTGGCACCAGACATCTTCAGCTTCGGAGCGCCGACTAGGGCCTCGAGACCCTCGCCCTTCATGAGTTGATCGCAGAGAAACTTGGAATACCTGAGCATAGCGCAGACGTGATGGATACGCTGATCAAAGTTCATATTCCGAGAAGCCTTCAGCTTCTTCAGCGCCTCTTCGCAATACAGGTTCGTTGATTGAGGACCCTCGGTATGCAAGCGCTCTGCAATGTCAAGAATATACCAACAGACCTTCTCCATGGCATGGAGATTGTAGTAGCTGCCCGGGCCGCCCGACCATCGCTTGACAAACGAATTTCCGTTCTTGTTGTCCTTGCACTCCGAACAGTCCTTGAAGGCCTCGAACATGTCAAGAACGTACTTTGCGCGCTCCTCTCGCGTGGTCGGAATGGTTTGATCAGGAAATGGCGCTTCCCAGGCGTTCTCGATGTAGCGTGAAGGCATAGCTGCTTCAGCATCTTCTAGACTGGCAAAAGCCAAGCCTGCAGACTCAGTGCGAGGCGTCTGCTCAGATGTCGCTGGGGGAAAAGAGAGGCTACGACGCTCGTTACGGGTACCAAGACAACGCGGAGAGAATTCTGAATGCGTCTCATCGCGCGAGAACGCGGTGTTCGTCGGTGGAGATTCAATAGAAGGATGAATGTGCGCGACAGACTCAGCTTTCTGCTGGAGATGAATCTGCTGATCTGAGAGAATAGTCCGATGTGAGGGATTGCTCATCTGCCTGGGACTCTGCGAAACCCTTTCTAAGCGAGGGAAGTCTTGGAAATTCAAAGGGTCCAACTCGTTGACTGGTGGCTGGAAAGGTGATTGCAATTCCAGGCCGATCTCGGCCTCAACATTGCCCCATTGCTGCACAGCCGCAACCTGCTGGGGTTGTGGTGCCTGTGCCTGTAGTTGGTACAATCGTGGTTGCTGGTTCTTGAATGCCTGCCATTGCTGCTGTTCCTCAAGAGTGGTTAGCACAATCCGAGGAGGCGATTGAGTCTGTTCGAACATCATCGCAGGCGCCATCGTGAGAGCCAGCATCTGTGAATGGACCGGATCAAGGGACAAACCGAAACCGTCACCGATCCGCTGTGCTATGAACTGCGAACTCGGCTCGTCGATCGGAGCAAAGTTTGATGGCCCGGCCCCAAAGTTCTCCCCTGTGAATAGGTCGAGGTTGTTGTCGAAGAACTCGCGACCAGACACTGGATGGATGTAATTTTCTTCAGGGGTAGTGAGAGCGAATAGGTCCACTCGATTGCCGGAAGAAGGCACAGCCATAGACTGATCAGCCGAGTCCAGGAATCCCAGGTGGAAGAGATCGGGACCCTTGTCGAACAGGTGCCGATCGGCGATGAGGCTGATGTCTTGACCATTTTCGTCGAAGGCATTGAAATCGAACAAGTCGCTGATCGGGTCATTGATCGGGTTCATTGTCGATCTTTGGAGAGTCGAATCTGAGTTGATCAAGAAGATGGTCAGTAATTGAGGGATTATACGTGGAAGGAGTCAAACAGTCCTTATGAAGGATCAATGCTGTGTCCCGGTGAAAGGGCAGATGCTGTATCAATCAGATCCTACGAGGAATATGCGGCCGCTTTAGCCAGGCCCGTAAACCGGTATGTCGGAAAGACAATGATGCCTGCAGGTAGCAAATGTAGTGAAAGATTGATTAGGAACTGGACTTTGGACTGTGTCTAGTGCCATGTTCGTGCTGTATCATAGAATAAGAGTCTAACGCACCCGGAAAGGGCTCACAGTGCAGCTTTGTTGAGTCTAGTGCAAGTGAGCACACTGTTCTATCGAACAAGAAGCGATCCAGATTGAGCACACATTGTGCGTGAGTTCGCTCGCGAGTACTCACAGGCAGTAGTATTCTGTACCACACTGTTGGAAGATTTCCTGATTGAACAGTGCTGAAAATCTCTCACCGGTGCTCTGCACAGCTTCAATAGTGGCCAAGCTCTCTACACCCCCGATTGGCTACGCTTGCCACCAGAGATATGGGTTTTGAGTAAGCCAGGATTGAACTTCGCCCACGTTGAATAATTTTTCTCGACGAGAGCCGCTCACGAATTGCGGAGGGAGCCATCCTTAACAGCTAGAGTTGGTGAATTGTATAGAAGGTCTTTCAGATTGTGCACCGTAAATAGAGTCACTAAACACTTCGCAGGCCTTGACAATTGGACAAATGCAGCCAATCTTCTTTTCCGGTCTTGAATCGCAGACAAGAAGTCACTTATTGATACTCGTCAACGTTGGGAGACAACGTACCAAGAACATGTGGATCTACAGAATTAACAATGAAGGGCGCGATGGGAAGAGCTAAGGCGTCGTTGAGCATAGCCTGCACATGACCAGACATCTAAAGCAATAAAAGAGATCTCGATTGCAACCGGCACCGAGATTGGATCTAAGGTGCGTCCCTGAGTGGAGAGACACACTGTGTCCCGAGACAGTCTAGCAGTTCGGACCTTCGGCGTCATTGTTGTATACGACTACAGGGCTACTGCTCGTACAGAAGATTAATAAATAAGACCTCTTCCAGGCTAGCAGGCTCCGACCAAGATTTCCGCGGTATTGGTCATGTTATTGATCGCTTCGTCCACGTCGTTAATCAGCCCTCTGTCGGTACCCCCCTGTCCATTCACAGCCTAAGGGACCTTTCCGAGAGTCAGAGGGTCTGGTAGAAGGCAAAGTTAAGGAGGATTGTATTCCCAGGCATCAGAAGCTCTTTTAACGAGAGAAAAGCGCAGTCCGGCAGTTTCGCCGGTCTGAGGCGCAGTTTGCAGATTGCGACCCGGCGGCTCGGAATGCGCTAGCTTCGCTTGTCACCTGAGAACTTGCATTAGCGTGCGGGCGACGGCTGTAAGATATCGTACTGAATTTGGCGCTATACCCACCGCAGATCGGCCGCTGAGACAAGCTGTGGCGCAGGCTGGCGGCTTTCTGAAAGCATTCATTGCTACCTTACGTGCTTGATTTGTAGTATCGTACATCCTAACAGCCACTTGAAAGCAGATTTCAGAAGCGCATGTTTGGGCAGGGAGCGACTAGTTCAGGTCTACATTTCGCTAAGGACTCACGTGGTGATGTCTGGATCAACACTGCAGGTCCACACTCTGCCAGTCCCAACGCCCATACCGACTCTGTTCCCGCACACTGCAGAGCAAGACGGTCGATACTCTGACGGTATCCACAACAAGTTCCTGTCGTTATACTTGATCCATGTGCTATCAGAGCTGAGACTTGTGCCTAGATACTGAGGACGTGCAGGTTCCACGACAGCTATCTCGCTGGATGTTCCTGAGCCGTGTATAGCAATGGAGCCAGTGTCAGAATAGAGAACAGAGTTAGTAAGATCGAAGGATAGACTGTAAAGAGCCCTGCCAATGTCAAGCGTCTGCAGACACGCCCCGCTACTCGCATCCCACACCTTGACAGTCTTGTCG